>CM019161.1:9901238-10010374 GCA_009733165.1 Naja naja
CTAGCAAGAGTCTGCAAATCATCCAGAACTCCACCCAGCAGAAAAAGTTTCCTGACAAAGATTTCAAGCCTAACAACTTCAGTAAGAATGGGGCGCACACAGAAGCAAATGGGAAGAATGATACTCATCAAACAGTCACCATTGGTCATTCTTCACCATTAAGAGCAAAAAGTACATGTGAAGGTACTAATTGAAGGAAGGCCTTGCCAAATGGAAGTGACTCAGGCTCCTATTTATCTGGTGTCATGGGACACTATTCACAGGCTACTTCCAACATTCAGAAGAAACATTTCCAGAAGCAAGCACTGACTCTAAAAGACTACCAAGGGAACAAGATTCCAGTAGTTGGAACAAGAGAATTCATGTGAAGTTCAAAGGCCACACCAAACGTTTGCCTTGACCATTGTGGACAAGGACCGCCCAAGCTTGCTGGGACTTGAGTGGTTCAATCCACTAGGCATCCAGGTGACTGGCATCAATCACGTGAGCAACACTGAATGGGAGGAGGCCTTGAAGTCTGAGTTTCCAGAGTCTTCAGCGATGGATTGGGCAGTATATAGGGACCCCTATCACTTTCAACCTAGATCCCCAAGGTGCTCCCAATTCATTTAAAGCCCAGAAGGGTCCCATTTGCCTTAAAGGGAAAAATTGATGCACAATTAGATAAACTAATAGCTCAAGGAGTTTTAGAGCCTGCTGACCACTCCAGATGGGAGACACCCATAGTCACACCAGTCAAGACTGATGGGTCAGTAAGAATCTGTGGAGACTATAAGGGGACATTGAACCATGCGCTTCAGCAGAGCGCATATCCAGTTCCAGTGGTGCATCATTTATTACATTCACTTGGTAGGGGCACAGTCTTTGCCAAATTGGATCTGGCCCAGGCATATCAACAACTAACAGTTGATGATGCCACTGCAGAGGCCAAACCATTGTGACTCATAGAGGTGCCTTCAAATGTAAAAGGTTACAGTTTGGAGTAAGCGTGGCACCAGGCATCTTCCAAAACCTTATGGAAAGGATGCTCCAAGGACTGCCAGGGGTAGTGCCTTACTTTGATGATGTGTTAATCTCTGCTGAAAATGACACTCAATTACAGAGAGACTCAGTGAAGTCCTACCAGATTCAAGAAAGCGGGGTTAAAAGTCAAGGAAGAAAAATGCACTCTTAGAACTGACAAGGTTGAGTTCTTGGGCTATATGATTGACAAGCATGGCATCCACCCTACAGATGCCAAGGTTCAAGCAATCAAAGAAGCCCCTAGACCAAAATGCAAAACAGATTTGTAAAGCCTTCCTTGGACTTATTAACTTTTATCACATGTTCCTACCTCAGAAGGCAACCATTGCAGAACCATTACACAGATTACTTGACAAAAAGTCTGTTTGGGTCTGGGGCAGGAAGGAACAATCAGCATTTAACAGTATTAAAAGTAATCACGTCTGATGCTGTACTCATACAGTTCTCTGAGAATTTACCTGTTGTACTGACTTGTGATGCATCCCCTTTGGAGTGGGGGGTTGAACCACAGGCTTCCCAGTGGGAGGAAGCCCCTATTGCATTTTACTCTCACACCTTGACCAAAGCAGAAGGAATTACAGCCAATTGGACAAGGAAGCATTGGCAATTGTTGCAGCTATCAAGAAAATTTCATGAGTATTTATATGGGAGAACATGTACCATTGTCATAGATCACAAACCTTTGTTAGGCATTGTGGCAGGAGACAAACCTACACTCACTATCCTGTCACCAAGAATGCTGAGGTGGACTGAATTTCTTGCTGCTTATTCATACAAACTTATCCACAAGCCTGGCAAGGACATTGGACATGCTGATGCCTTGAGTCGTTGCCCTCTTCCTTGTCACAAGGAGGACTTTGAACCTGAGGCACACACCTTTTTCCTAGAAACTGTTGCCAAGCTTCTAGTACACGCTGCTGAAATTGCCAGAGAAACTGCCAAAGACACTTTATTGGCTCCTATTATAGGCTGGATTAAGAAAGGTTGGCCTCTTCAAGATCTACCTCACCTTGCCCAACCTTTTAAGTCCAGGCAAACTGAATTATCTGTATTAAGAGGATGTATTTTGTGGGGTAACAGGGTGGTTATTCCTGCAAAACTGCAAAGAGAGGTTTGGAAATGTTACATGAGAGTCATCCTGGTATTGTAAGGATGAAGGGATTGGCCAGGAGTTATGTATGGTGGCCAGGTATTGACAAAATGGTTGAAAACTGGGTTGCATCTTGTCCCAACTGTCAGGTAGTCAGGCCTGCCCCACCTCTCGCCCCAAACAGGAATGGGAATGTCCTAGGGGCCCATGGTCTAGGATTCACATTGATTTCGCAGGCCCTACCAGAGGCACACTTCCTTATTATAGTAGATGCATATTCCAAATGGCTAGAGGTAATCCCTATGGCATCCACCACAACTGATGCTGTCATCAAGCAACTTAAAAAGCTTTTTGTAACCCACGGGTTACCTGATGTTCTTGTCTCTGACAATGGCCCTCAATTTACATCCAACCCTTTTGAATCCTATCTAGCACAACTGGGTATCAGACATGCCCTGACAGCCCCTGGGCACCCTTGGCTAACGGCGGGCTGAGCAATGTCGTTTTACCAGGAAAAGCTTCAGCAATTGGGTCCTGGGGACATCACTGAGAAAGTTGAAAAACTTCTCATCACTGAGAAAGTTGAAAAACTTCTTCAGCACATCACTCCTAACCCATCAACTATCTTATCCCCAGCAGAGTTGTTGACGGGTAGGAAACTTAGGTCTCCCCTTGACCTTTCATCCCACTTACACCCAACGCACCACTTGATTCCACTAGCAAAGTTCGCACGTTCAGTGTGGGTGATTCTGTTTATGCTAAAAACCTTTATGGGTGACCCTTCATGGATTCCTGCTGAAATAACTCAAATCACAGGCCCTCGTTCTTACAGGGTACAAACAGAGGATGGAGTCCTCTGGAGCAGGCACATTGATCAGCTTAGATCCAGGTTACCTCAGGAACATCGCAATTGTTCCTCTCTAGTTCCCATACCTAATGCTTTTTCTAGGGGGGAGGGGGAGGAACATGAGGATAATCAGCAAACAAGAATCAACCCCATGTGTAACGAGCCATTATGACAGGAACCATCCCAAAACCTGTCACAATGCCAAAATCCATCCTTACAAGTGGAAGATTGCACATCACTACCTGACTTGGGTGCTGACATTGGGCTGGAGATGGGTTGGGAGGAGAGACCAGATTCTAACAATCAAACAGGGTCTTCTTTCACAGGAAGTCCAACTAGGGAAATGTCAACAGACACATTTCCCCTCTCACTGAGGGAGAACGTTAAAACTTCTGAACCACAAAGGTCTCAATGTACACGTAAGAGCCCCACCTATTTAAAAGAATACATTAGATAGGTTGGGGTTTGAGTATGGACTGAACCTAGTGGGGAGGGGTGTTATGTATGCAGGTTTGAATGTCATTGGTTAAGTTTGAACTGTTCTTGTAAAATGTCAGAAATGATTGGTTTAAAAAGTGCGGGAAAATCTTGCACTCTGATTGGCTGGCAACTGCGGCTGCTGGCTATAAGTAGCAGCCGCAGCCCAGCCAAATCGGGCCTGTTATGAGCTGTAGTCACTAATAAACTCTTCACTGAAGCACTCCGTGTCTGACTCTTCATGCAAATCTAACAGTTTTCATGAGCTGTAAGCCATAATCATTACAATTATGGCAAATCATGGCTTGAACTATCTTGCTTTGCATGTAAGGAGTCTATCTCATATATTAGTTTCACCTTTTAAGTTGCATTATGGAAATAAATGAATTTTGCACAATATTCTAATTTTTCAAGTTTCACCTGTATTCTATGCCTCTTTTCCAATTCTCTGTTTTCCTAGTCTCAAGAGGGAACAAAAGTAAAATGAAAAACGAATAATAATTTCATTCTTCTGTACACTCCCCCTGTTTACATCTTCATAAAAGGGATTGTCAATGAGGAAACTGAATCTTTTATCTTTGCTTTATTGCCCAAAGTCAGTATATAAATTTCAAGTGCTAAAGCTGCTGGATCATTAAATGTGAAGATTTTCTTGAGGCTCTTTTGGTATTTTTTCATCAAAGACTAATTTATTGCTCTTTCCTATACCCTTTCTGGGCTATATGTTATGGTGAACAACTTTGCTTGTTTGGATTACTATTAATAAATGATCTTATCTAAAGATTGAAAACTGTTTAGTACCAGAAAATAAAGCCAGTAAAAGTGAGGGGGAGAGAAAGGATAACAAAACTAGCTGGTTTTTTTTTTTTTTTTGCTTTTTAAGAAATTTAAGATATCAAATAGCTGTTCTCCTAGATTTATAACTGTAATGGTTAGCATCTTCAGATAGTTTCCAGATATTTGAAGAAGGAAAAAATAATTCAAGCATGAATCACAGATCGCTGGATATAGAACTGTTCCCCAACCCCCTACAAAATGCAAAATTCTTCGAGGAATAATGTTGTTGTTCTTGTTCAAACAGTATTCTGCTGTAATTGTAAAACTCTATGGAAATACGGAAACATACAAATAAAACAAACAAGATCCCATCAGGCTCCAGAAATCTTTCACAAAAAACTGTCTTCAGATTTTTCTGGCAAGTGGACAGTATTGGATTAAGATAAATCTCAAATGGGCTGGTTTCCAACATTAGCAGGTTTTGTTACCCCAACCTCTACATGGCATATTGTATTGTCAGTGACTAAACCATGTTCTGTTCTGATTAAGGAAGGACTGCTTAGCCACTAATCAAAAACATAGTTCATTTACTCACATTAGAAATTAGGCCATCAAAACTTCAGACTGTGTGTGTACGTGAATCTCCTGTCGGACTCTGGATAGGGGAAAAAAATTGGTGCAACTCAGTGGTGGATACAATTTTTTTTTACTACTGGTTCTTTGAATGTGGCTTGGTGGGCGTGGCAGGGGAAGGATACTGCAAAATCCCCATTCCCTCCCCACCCCACTAACCTGCTTTCCAGCTCCGTTCTCCTGTGCAGGGCAACAAAAGAAGACCCAGCCGATCAGCTGGGACTTGGGAGGCAGAGAATAGGATGGGGGCAGGGCCAGTCAGAGGTGGGATTTGCCGATTCTCTGAACTACTCAAAATTTCCGCTACTTGTTCTCCAGAACTGGTCAGAACCTGCTGAATACCACCTCTGGTGTAACTTCAGAAAAGAGGTCTATTTTTCCCATCACCACAATTACTGAGAAAGTGAATAGGAACACATTGTGGCCTTGCTTAAGAGCCTTGCTTAAGAGCATTGCCTTTCTGCTTTACTTTTATATGAAATGCAACTACTGTATTTGCTTTTGTTTCTCGACTATAGGATGATCTCCAAAAGGAGATTCATTAGAAAACCATGTTGTTTTGATCTGCAAATAATTGCTTTCTTTGTTCCCAAGGTGGTTCCATGAGAATATTTTGATCTGATGTCTTTAAATAGTCCCTTTAAAAATGTGTGTATGAATTTACCAATGTGATATCCTCATTGGCTCTCTTTTCTGAGAATTGGCAAGAAAACTTGCCTGTGTATAAATGCCAAAAAAGTAATAAATTGCTCTCTACAAACAATCTTTATGCTTACAGAACCAAATCACCATGGGGGGAGGGTTTCACGTCACTACCTAATCTAGAAAGAGTACCATGATGATGGAGGAGGAGGAGGAGGAGGAAGTGGTGGTGGCTAAAAAGCAATTTTACCTGTGCTGCAATGCTTGTCAGATAAATCGACATTCTCTTACTGGAATCCTTCTTAGGAATTCAACTTAATTAACTGGCCAGTCTTTTAATACCCCCCCAAAAGCTTAGAGGAATAGCTTGGCCATGTAGAAGCTTTTATAGGTTTGTAATCAACCATCACAGATTTACCATCAACCATCATATTTTCATTATATTCATGGTTTTGATTTTGCCTGTATAGTTCTATTTTTTCTTTCTTTCTTTTTCTTTCTTTCTTTCTTTCTTTCTTTCTTTCTTTCTTTCTTTCCTTCTTTCCTTCCTTCCTTCCTTCCTTCCTTCCTTCCTTCTTCTTTCTTTCTTTCTTTCTTTCTTTCTTTCTTTCTTTCTTTCTTCTTTCTTTTTCTTTCTTCCTTTCTTTCCCCCTCTCTCTTCTATCTCTCTCTCTCTCTCTCTCTCCCTCTTTCCATCTATCTATCTGGTTTGTACGAAGACAATCCAACCAAAGATTGTTCCTTGACTCTGAAAGTTTTCACTCAGCATTTGTTTCTCTTTCCCAGAACATATAACTAAATCTGGACAAAACTGAATATCCTATAATCTCTTTTGGAATGAGATTTTGAATCCTTGTAGTCAGCAAGCATCAGTGCTTCCCTTCTCTCCCTCCCCCCCCAGTAATTCTTCATTTAATACAGAAAAGAGAGCAAGAACAATATTTCTGCTTCTGCTTGGGGTTATTTTTTTTTTGGTGTTTTGGATCAATGAAACGATAATCCCAAAGCTTGCTTTCTTTGTAGATGGACATGTTTTTCTCCCACCCCCAACTAGCCACTTGAGGCCATGGAATAAAAATGAACATCTTAGCAAAGAAAGATGATTATTAAATGCCTTGACTTGGTGTTAGTTCATGTCCCAGGACATGCATGAGTTTTTATTCCCTTATAGTTCCTTTGTTGCGTTGGGATTCTTCCCTATTGCTTAGCTTTGATTTCAGCCAAAAATACTGCAACAATTCTATTGATTGCCTACTAAAGCTTCTTGCCATCCACTCAGAATTCTGTTTTGCTTTCCTAGAAAAAAAAATAAGGTTGCTTGCTCCATTAAACCTTTGACTTTTTGTCTTTTGAAGAGAACATTTTACATTTGGTGATGTCAAGGCTGTAATTAGATTGGTTAATTAAGCAAAGTCTGAACTTTTTAGAAACTCCACTGTACTCCACATTGATGATAAGTTTGCTTAGGCTGCTTCTGACCTCACTGTGCCATTTGGCCCCTACTCATTAATTGCTAAATTTTAATTAGGCAAGTTGATGAATGTGCTAGCCTTTGCAATAAATAAAAAAGGATTCCTGTTGCTAGCATTTACATACTGAATTACATAAATGTTATTTGCAGGTTTGTCTACAGTATCACTATTCAGTAGGCTTTTTAAACCCTCGCCATGAATTTACATTACCTGTTATATTTGTGAGTGCTGCAACTGGAATTTGAATATATAAAGATACAAAAAGTATAACTTATCATAATGGATGATCATTTTGAAAAGAAGCTGGGTGGGTTCACAGCCAACATAAACAATAGCTTTATAGCTTGGCATGATGCATGAATGCAGTCTATAAAGTGAACTGCAACAGTCCTGAGCGGAGAAAGAAGAAAGTTGTCTTAGCTGTCCCTTTTGTCGGTCAATAAAACAATATATGCTACACAGATTATCCTTCTATCTTCTTTCACATCTCTATCACCTTGGGGATAAATGAAATGAAAAGAAGAAGAGTGTCATCTGTTCCACCGCTAGAATGAATGAAAAAGTCTGACCTGGCCTTGGATTTAAATATTGTGAACCCTTATGGGCTTGTCCTTCAAGTTCAAAAATTCATGCCAACATGTTCCTGTCATATACCATCTCCTAGGACGCTCATCTGGTCCTGATCTTGAATCTTTTGATTTGGCTATCTTTATCAATCTAAAAATTTTGCCATGGTGGCGCAGTGGTTAGAGTGCAGTACTGCAGGCTACTTCTGATGCCTGCTGGCTGCCTGCAATTTGGCAGTTCAAATCTCACCAGGCTCAAGGTTGACTCAGCGGTCCATCCTTCCAAAGTGGGTAAAATGAGAACCCAGATTGTTGGGGGTAATAGGCTGACTCTGTAAATTGCTTAGAGAGAGGGCTGTAAAGCACTGTGAAGTGGTATATAAGTCTAAGTGCTATTGCAGGCCGGAATTCATCTTATATCATGAAGGCCAGGCAATCCCATGACAATTGACACCCAAACTTCTTATATGCCACTCTCTCTTCCTCTCTCTGCCTCTCCCCTAGCTAATTATAATCTGGCAGCAGTTATCAAGTGATAAACATGCTACTGGGTAATGTTGACCTCTCTACAAAAAGACTTTTTAAAAAATGAATGAATTAGAAACCTAGAAAGACAGAAGGAAATGGGTACAGCTGCTTCTCAAACATGCTCCATTTTAAATGCCTGCTACTCAAGAGAACAAGTCAGATAACAATGACGGAAAAGGAAAGGGAGGTAATGATTATCTAGGGTGCCTCTCATGGCATCTCACGCTAGTGAATTCTGCAAATGTATTCTGAATCGTTTCAGCCAAGAGTCAATTCTGTATGCTTTAAAGTGCACCATGCTGGTGAGCACCCATCTCTTGTCAAGGATGTATCAGAATCCATTCAATGTTTCATTCTGATTTAATGGTTGGGTTTGCACAAAATACTAGGCTAGGCTAAAATGGGATGAGGCAGTTTGCAGCTCATCGTGTTATGAGAAATCCAGTTATTGTCATAGCATGATATATGAGCTAGGCCATCACAAGAAATCAAAAGCATGGTTTCTTTGCTCAGGGGTAGCTCGTTCAGCAAAAGCGACAAGGGGTGTTTCAATTTAATCCAGTTTAGCGGGTTAATTAATTTATTCATCAAATTTATATGGCTGCCCTCACAAAAAGGCAATATGGGTGGCATATATTAAAATGATAAAACCATTATGTCAACTAAAAAATACTTTGATCTTTTTAGTTGCCAGCAGAAAGGGAGTGAGGAAAATAGGGCATTCCTTAAATGCTTCAGATAATTGCTAGGCAGTGAAGCTGTGGCGCAAGATTATTACTGGATTGATGACTTGGCTATGGTTGTGTCCTATTGGAGAATATACATCCAGGGGGTGGGAGGAGGACCAGGGTCAAGGGTGAGATGAATAATGTGTCTTAGAGTCAGCTGCACCCAGCTAACGCCAACATGGTCACTCCTAATAAATCAATTTTGTTTACTCTGAGAGATGCAGTTAGAGACTTATGATTTGAATGTGGGTATATTGTTAGAGCCCTGACACATTACATATAAAAAACAATCAGAAAAAAACCCCACAAAGGGGTTTTTTAAGAGAATACAGCATCCCCTCAGTACCTTTTTGGTCTTTTGGGACTCCCAAACCTGAATTTGAGGGGATTCTGAAAAATTAATAGGGATGGAGCCAGCTTCACTTCAGTGTATATGTGTGTGTAGTTGTTCCATAAGCCAGGTGCCATGGCAGGGAAGGCCAGCTTCCTGGAACCCATCAAATGTTGCTCCATAGGAGATGGGACCTGTTCTGACCCAGGCTTAGCAGAACCAAGAAAGAGACTCCTTGCCCCAAAAAACTCTTCTTTATTTAGTTACTGTGAATTCATGGCATTCACACAGAAAAGTCACGGCACTAATCCTTCCAAGGGTTAAGTGCAAGAACAGACCTTATCAGTCCTTGGATAATTGCCAGGTTGAGAGCTTCCAGTTGCAAAGCTGTAAATTAATTCCTGCAAAGCTGTACATTAATTTCTGGAAAGGAGTCTCTGAGGCACGAACCACAATAAGCAAATCTTCATAATAATAAGCAAATTAATTGTCTATTGCAACCACCACTCCCCTTTTGCTTCTAGTTATTCACCAGGGAGGGGCCATTCAGTGTCCACATATACCTTTCCTTCCGAATTGGCCCCTGTTCCTTAATTGTTCTCCTCTCCTGACAGCTCTGCGCATACATGCATCTGGACCAGGCTCCAGCTGTTCTTCTTCCCCACTTATCTCAGATGCCAAAGGCAGCTGGGAAATTTTGGATGGCCCTGGCCCTCTCTCTGCTTCCGATGCCGAGCATCCATCAGAGCCTTCCCCAGACTCCAGGACTAGCCCAAGTTCCTTCCCAACCTCCTCACAGACGGAGTCTGCTGCCAGCTCTGCTGGCAGTGGCATGCCACAACAGGACCTGTAGCATGCCTTCTTCTTCCAGATCTGAAGGAATTGGCAGATATAATCATGTCCCTCAAATGCAGTGGTACCTTGGTACTTGACCACTTTGAAATTCATCAAATTTGGTACTTGAGGCATTTTAATGCCAAAATTTTATCCCAGTACTCATTGTTTGTTTGGTACTCAACAGGAGGCTAGATTTTGTCAGTGTCAGCTGCCTCATGACTCATTACCCTTTCCAGCCGAAACAAAGGGTCATGCCTTAGTCATGTAGTTTGTTTGGTACTCGTTATTTTCATTAATTGTGCCTGTTGGAACCAATTAACAATGAGTTCCTGGTCCCTTGCCCTGTAGGGCTTTAAAGGTCAAAACCAGCACCTTGATTAGGACCTGGAAGCTTGTTGGTAACCAATTTGTGCTTTTCTACAAGCACACGTAACTTCCTACACATCTCTATTTGGAATCAGCTGAAGCTTCTGGATAGGACAGTACGATGTAAAGCACCTTAGAGTGATCCGGTTGAGAGATGACTAGGGCATGAGTGACCTTCCTCTGACCTAGGAACCAATTTTAATCACAGCTAGCAGGATCTAATGATCTGAGAATTAGTCTTCCCCCTCCTTTTCTTTTTTCCTGAGGCAGTAAAGGGAGACTGTACACATATCTTCTTAATAAAGGTCTCCACAGATCGTGAGTTGGGAGCCTCAAATTACAGACGAAGAGAATCTTTTATCCTTGAACTCAGAATAGCAACTTGCTGGAGCTGTAATAGAATGTTATTTTACGAGAAGTAAATAATGTAATAGAGTCACCATGAATGTCGGCAGGAGAGTTAGAACTGTCATCTTGTAAGCCTGATTTGAGCAACAATGTGTGAAAACTGTCGCCTGCAGCAATTTTTCCTCCAGCACTTGAATAATTTCCACTCACTCTCCTTGCTTTTTATTTACTCTCTGTGTGTTTTCAAAGGCATGTTTTAACCTCCTGTTAAAATAATAATAATAATAATTTAAAAAAGAAAATTAAAAAAAAGGAGCCTACTCATCTAGGAAAACCTGAATGTTTGGGGTTTACATACCGTATCTCTGTTTTTTGGTAAATGATGGCTGCCAATAAAGAAAAATGAACTTTCCACACAAATTAAAATACAAGGAGTAGCAAACCGATGCAGAAAAAAGCACTCAGTGATAACTCTTTCCACCCACCACCCGTACCTGTAGATCCTCTCTGTTTCTCAACCACACACAGATTTTTATGTATTCCTTCTAATGAATAATTCAGTAAACGGATGGAGTTATGCTTCATGTTTCTTTTGAGTAAGCGGTAACTGTTCCAAATGACTCTTTCCACAAAACTCAGGAGGGTCATGAAGCTGCAGAGTTCTTGTTACTAGAGCACAGTGACATATTTCATGACATTGAAAATGCTTCTTTAGGAAGAGTGAGCCAAAGTAATGAACTTCAGCTTCCTTCCTTCCTTCCTTTATTGAGAATTTCAGTCAAGGGCTCTTCTATGCTCAGAGGTGACTTTGTGGGTATTATAGCTAAACATCTTTTTTTTTTCCAGTTCTCACTGCGGGTTTCCAAGGAAGACAAATAACCTTTTCATATGGGCCCTTCATGATATTAGATATACCCTCAAACTTCTTGAGTGTTTGGCAGCAACAGCCTGTTAATTATAATACTGTTCCCTCAAATAGGGATACATGGAAGGTAGAAGCAACCTTGATTAAACATAGATGATGATGATGATGATGATGATGATGATGATGATGATGATGATGATGATTTGCAGGCTGAGAACTCTGCTTGCTGCACTGGGATATTTCTATCAATACATTATTTATTTTTATTTTTATTCATATTTATATGCCGCCCTTCTCTGGAGACTCAGGGCGGCTTACAATTTTTGGAGCACAACCCAATGCGCTCAGCAATAGCCTTCATTCCATTGTATATGCCTGCTTATTACTAGGGCTTTTTGCCCCCCAGCTGCATTTTTACAAAGTCAGCTTATTGCCCCCAACAATCTTGGCTCCTCAATTTACCTACCCCGAGAGGATGGAAGGCTGAGTCAACCTTGAGCCTGGTGGGATTCGAGCCTGCACTAATTGCAGGCAGCTGGAATTAAGTGCTAGGTGTTTAACAGCCTGTACCACCAAGGCTCTATCTTGTAAAGGTTCTAACATGCTTGTGAAGAAGGCACAGAAGAGGCTGTACTTCCTGAGAATGCTCAGGAAGATAAATCTATCTCAGCATCTATTTCTGTCCTCCTACCGCAGCACCATTGAGAGTGTCCTGACATACTGCATTCTTGTATGGTATGGGAGCAGCTCTGTAGCAGGCAAAAAAGCTCTACAGAGTATCATTAAAATTGCCCAGAATATCATTGAACTCCAGCTACCAACCCCGGATGACTTCTTCACATCTCGTTGTTTGAAGAAATTGCACAACATTCTCAAAGACTCTTCCTATCCTGCTTACAATCTTTATGAACTGTTGCCTTTTAGCAGAAGATTCAGAACGATTAAAACTTGGACCACATGTTTTCTGAACAGTTTTTATCCCAGAGCTATAATTGCACTTAACAAGGAACTTAAGGACCACCATCAGTGAGCTGTTGGACAGTATTACTTGGTCTGTTGTGTGGATGCTTGTGTGTTTTTGGGGTGGGGAATTTTGGTGGGTTGGGGGTGTTTGGGGATTGTCGTGTGTGTATGCGTGTTGGGTCTGGTACAACGAAATGTGAATTTTGTTGTATGTATACTGTGTATATACATACAATGACAATAAAGAATTCAATTCAACATGCTTGTAAAAACTGCAGTGAATTTTTCTAAAGGATGAGAACTTGGTCATTTTATGCTATGGGTCCTCCATAACCTGAATGCACCCTCAGTCCTCTTAACAGACTATTGTTTGTAAGCAATAGTCTGTTAATTATGAATTGGGTTTTTTTTTTGGGGGGAATGAATCCTGATACTTTAATAATCGCAATGAAAACAATGATTGCTTATGGCCTTTTTACTCAGACTCAGCAAGGCTGGGGAACTATGGGAGTTGAAGTCTATACCTTTTAGAGTTGTTGAGGCTGAGAAAGAGGCTTACGGTGATCATGGGCTAAAAAACCCTACAAAGGATATCCTTCAATTTGAGGCTTGAAAAAATGTAGAAAGGATATGTATCTAATATTAGATCACTAAATACAGCTCCTGGGGAGATGCAGACCAGGTCTGTTTTCCTATTGGGATACACAAAGATCAAATTTGTCCCGTCCCCCACAGATATTGCAAAAAAGGATTTTTAAACTGATTTTGTTTCCATCTCTATTAAAGCTATTTCACTGAAAAACAGTAGATGGCAGTCTAATCTCACTAGTGGGATTCACTGTAGCAAATGTGGTGGAGCGGGAACAGTTTCTTGAAACACTTGTTAAAATATACATATTTGACAAACTGCTCCTTTCTCCAGGAACTATTAGTAATAATTCTAAAAATTAGAAAGCTTACATCAGAGAGGAAGACATAGAGAGCTGGCTTGAATATCTTTTGACTTCAATTTGATAATACTTTAGGCTGAAACACTTTGACAAGATCCTGAGATAGTCAACTACAGTGTGCTATTCAATCTTTCTAGGTTTACTTGCCATAGTACTAGAAGATAGAATTATCTCTCAATTACACATAGTCTACTGAAGGAAATGGCACGGAGAGTGAATTTCTAACACGTTGTCAACTATTGCCTATTTAACAAACTGGGTTCTATTTTACCTGGTTGCAAAATCTCAGTCAAACACTAGAGGGCAGCAAAGACAGCATTTTCTATATCCTTTGGATTATTTTCTAGTGGTATTCATGTTATATGGATTTCAGTCCATATAATGGTTCATTTGGTAAACTCCATTTCTTAAGTGCTTATATGTCATGTGTTGTAAGTTTGAGGGCATGACATCCCAAAGCATGTTTTGTCACTGTAGTACAGATCACTATGTTTAATTGTATGCTTCCTTGGAAGCAAGTTTTCAGACTGTGTTTTCAGCTTTTATCAATTTAACAATTTTATCAATCAGTTCAGTATATATGCATGAAGATGCAATCAACAAACCAATTCACATTTTAAAACTAAATTTATTCATGCCAATAGTTCAATTTAACTGCTTTCAGACTGAATTTCAAACTGAATTAAGATTATAAACTGAAACCCGGCTGGAAGACCTTGGGCCATTCACTGTCTCTCTCTCAGACCAAACCAACAACCTCAGTGTTGTTGCTGTGGGAAGAAACGGGAGGAGGAATGTGTGTTGAATATATTTGCTGCCTTATTTATAAAAACAATAAAGGCAGGATATAAATAAACAGAATTTCCAATGCAAATAGGACACAAGTGATTCAAACCTTTCTTTATTAAATCATACTCTGTTCAACATAGAAACTGCTTTTGCAGAACATTGCAAACCATAAGCTGTGGGTTATACATTACAGCTGGTTTGGACAATAAATGCACTAAACTCTGTCATAAACATTGCTTCTATCTCAAGTACAACCAGAATGCTCTTTGGAATAAAAGAAAGAGGGATGAAAGATAAAGTCAAGCCATCAACTTCATGTTCTCTTGGCATATTTCCCAGCAGCTGAGGATAGCCCTTGAGATAAGATTTAAGAATTAGATAATCCTTTGCTTGATTCAGCAAAGCAATTCTTAATACTCTAAGCAGGCTTGCCCAGTTTTCTATTACTATTTTTAAAAAACTGCTCTATTCCCAGGCTTTAATAGCAGCTTCATCTAGAGATGTCTGTAGGTGATAAGACTTTGCTCTCAGCTGTGAACAGTTTCACCTTCTGATTACCAAATAGCTATTAACAGCACAAGGCTAGGTCAGGACAAGTTTTCTGAAACATGGCCTCTGAATACAAAAATTAAAGACTGTAACTTTGGGGACTTAATTCTCCTAGCTCATGTGGGTCTCTTCAGACATGAAAAAAAGTGCCTTTTCAAGGTAAGGAGAAATTATTTACCTCAGAAATTGATATTACCTTTTTCCCCTCAGGTCCAAAGTTAGACAAAATGGTGGATGAGACATGAATGGCAAGAGCTGATAGAAATCGGTTGAGGGAGGAGTAATGTGGGTAATCTGGGGCCTTATATTTCTAGTATTTTTTGTCTTTGGGACAATTTAATTATTTTGATTTTATTATTTTAACTTAAATTTACTTCAAGTAAAATGCTGTGGCAAGGCTGCATATTATTTGCAATACAACTGGTCTTTGTTTTGATATTGGAAATATTTCAAGGAAGGTCTGAATGAAATATTGGAAATATTAGGGATGTTTTTGTCTGTGTGACAAAAACCAATGTGGTGTAGTATTATGGTTTTATGAAGTTTCTTATTTAGAATTTGTCATTTCTTATACCAAATAATGAGGGAGATGGGTGATTAAGAAATTAGATAGATAGATAGATAGATAGATAGATAGATAGATAGATAGATAGATAATTAACTGAAGAAGATGGGAATCCTGCATTTAATTCATCCAGGATCAAGATGAAATGGAATGGAATGGAGCTGGGACCTTGGAGGTTTTCTAGTCCAGCCCCCTGATCAAGCAGGACAACCTATATCAAACAATTTTTTTCCTTAACATTTGTTGGTAGCTGTGTTATAGAGAAGAGATATTCTGGAATGCAACACTAGAGAAAAGCATAGATTGAGTTTACTGGCTGTGCTAACAAATCATATTAGTTTCTGACTTGCAGACATTGTGGTATTCAGCAGACTAGGATTGAGTAAACCTTGCTATGAGCCTATTTTCCTCTCTCCATCTCTTTTGGTTTTAATTAATGTAGTGTCTCAGAAGGGAGAAAAATATAACAAAAAAGGGAAGAACTTCAACATGAGGGTTTCTTCATTTGTCTTCAGACAGAATTATAGCAATGAGACATCCTTGAATTTCATATTTTAAAGGACACTAGAGGTCTCTACACACCTGCAAACTACCTGTATTTGTTTCTATATCATTTGCTTTAATTTTGATTTTTATTTTGGATTCTCATTTACACTTTAGTATATGACAGTTTACCTAGGATAGCCTAGGTTATCGACTCCTACGCCCACCACATTAATCCATTAATGGGCTAATTAACTCTAAGCATGGCTTCCATTTAAAACATCTAGGAATTTCTTTTCTACTTCTGAAAATGATTGTAACATCACGTAAATGAAGTTTGCAATACAGTCTTTCTGATTTAAGCAACATTTTTCTTTTAATGAAAATGATTCTGACATTACTAAAACAAGAGCTTGTGTACCTGTCATCCTTGAACTGGATAATTCAAGTTTTCAGCATTTCAAATTGTTTTTCCATCCTGTTACATTAGCAAGCAAAATATACAAATCTTCTCACTCTCCTTGAAAACAGTGTTTTTGTTTCATTTACACAAACAAGCCAACATTCATATCTGATGCATTCTTGGATGGTTTTTGAACACAGTTATTACATGACACTTTATTAGTTGACTAGACTAGTGCATTTTTGTCAAAAGCTATTTTTCATTCACACATCAAGCAGCTTTTGGTTTTGACAGCAATGTTACTTTCTTCATCTATTAATAAATGTGATGGATTTAATGCACACACTGCCTTGATATTCACTTGCTTTGGCTGGTATTTCATTCCCCCAAAGCTTGGATATTAATGAAAAAAATTAATAAAATAAAAATAATAGCATAATGACCATTGGAAGTCCTCTTCTTGAATTATTTATGGGTACCAAAATAATAATAATAATGTATTCGACTTGTATGCCACCCTTCTCCCTAAGGACTCAGGGCGACTAACAATAAAACAAGACCAAATTTACATAAAACAAGCATTAAATATAACAAGTCCAAATAAATAACAATAAAACATTAAAACAATTAATTAAAATAATTAAAACAATAAAAAATCCCACCCGGGTCATTCCAGGCCGGCCTGCTGAAATAACCAAGTCTTTAGGTCCCGGCGGAAGGAGCGGAGGTCAGGGGCCAAATGGAGATCCACAGGGAGATGGTTCCAGAGGGCGGGGGAGCCCACGGAGAAGGCCCTAGCCCTGGGAACTGCCAGCCGACAATGTCTGACCGACGGAATCGCCAGGAGGCCCCTCCTGTGGGAGCGAACAGGACGATCAGCATGTGCTGATACTGCCAGGAGGTGTTCCCGCAAGTATCCTGGACCCAAGCCATTTAGGGCCTTATAGATGGTTACTAGCACCTTGAAGCTAACCCGGAAGGCCACTGGCAGCCAATGCAGGTCGCACAGGAGGGGTGTAACATGGGAGTATCGGGATACTCCCATCACAGCCCACGTGGCCGCATTCTGCACCAGCTGTAGCCTCCGGGTAGTCCGCAAGGGCAGCCCCATGTAGAGAGCGTTGCAGTAATCATTCCTAGAGGTGACGAGCGCATGAGTGACCGTTCGAAGGGCATCTTGGCTCAGGTAAGGGCGTAGCTGGAGTACTATATGAACCTGGGCAAAAGCCCCCCTGGCCACAGCCCCCACCTGCTCCTCCAAAGAGAGCTGTGGATCCAGAAGGACGCCCAGGTTCCTCGCCCTATCCACAGGGGGCAACACCTCACCGCCTATGGCCAAAGATGAAACATCACCGGAAAACTGAGATGCTGGTAAGAACAGCCACTCCATCTTGGTCGGGTTGAGTTGGAGCCTATTTCTCCCCATCCAGACCCGCACCGCCTCCAGGCACTGGGACATCACAGAGAGAGCATCACTGATCTGGCCTGGGGTGGAGATATAAAGCTGGGTATCATCGGCATATTGATGATACCTCACCCCAAAACCTTGGATGATCTCACCCAGCGGTTTCATGTAGATATTAAACAGGAGAGGTGAGAGGACTGACCCCTGTGGCACCCCACAAGTGAGGGGCCATGGAGCCGATCTCTGGTCTCCTGCCCTACGCCAGTGTCCCAAAATAAAAACAAGGTCGAGCATGTTCCCCCCCTTGTGAGTGGGCCCTTGAATCACTGAGTCAGGTCCATGGCTGCCATGGCTGCCATGAACTCCTGGGCCAAGCCCGATGCCCCCGAGAGATGGCAGGTTAAAGTCCCCCAGGACAATGAGCCTGGGGAACTCTACCGCCACCCCTGAGAGGATGTCAAACAGCCCAGGAAGGGCCGTTGCCACGCAGCTGGGGGACAGGTACTTCAGCAACAGACCCAACCGACCACCCGGGCCCAACCTCACAAGGAGAGTCTCACATCCGCCTATCTCTGGAACATTAGACTCCCTTGGAAACAGGGTCTCTCTAACAATTATGGCTACCCCTCTGCCCCTTCCCTGGGCTCGAGACCGATACAGCACATGGAAACCCATGGGGCATAAATCACACAGAGGGACACCCCCCTCCAGCCCCAACCAGGTCTCCGTAATGCAGGCCAGGTCTGCTATAGCATCCCAAGTGACCATCCAACCTTTAAAGAGACAGAGTCCACCATTTTGTTCATTCTGATACTGTGCTTAATATTTTTTCCTAATATTTCTGCTGAAAGTTGCCATCTCATAAAGTTGCCATTTCATCATGCTGAAAGTAGAAATATATATTGCCTAAGTAATAGTAATTCCCAGATCTTAATACACTGCTGTGGAAATTGGAGCATCAGAAAGGCTGAATGAAGAAATGTTGATATCTTGGAAACTGTGCTGGAGAAAATACCTTGGATTGCAAGAAGAAAGTCATCTGATATGAAAGTAAAACTAAACTGGTCCATTGGAAGCACTAACGATGAAAATGCTTAATTGTTTTGGATGCATAATATGAAGATGAATCTCCTTGGGGAAGACCTGATGCTTGGAAAAATTATAGGCAATTGAAAAAGAAGCCAACAGAGGACCAGGCTTGGTGGAATCACTGATAAAGGAAGCATGAACTTCCAAGAACTCAGAAAACAAGGACTTAGATGCAACTGTGAAGAAACTATGTCTAAGTACCAAGCAATGAAAAGCAACTGAATGACTGTATAACTAAACAAAACATTAAATTTAGATGTGGGGAAGGGCTAAAGTTTGCTTTTCTTCTCTGTGAGACAGCTCTTCAAATATTTGAAGAGTGTTATCAGGTAATATAACTCTGTATACTTGGAGGACAATTAGGCAGATGTGCTTCAGACTTCATGCAAATATAGCACCCCTCTGTTACTCATTAAAGTATGATTTTTTTTCAGGCATCTGCCCAAGCCTAAAAAAACAAAAGTCATCTTGAATGAATGAAACAATGAAAGCAGACATCTTTAACGTGATTCTTAATGCAGCTGCACCTTTTGGCCTGCTTGTATGGAAAAAGTTGTGTATGCATCAAGAATTACAAGATGTGGGAACTTCAAAAAGCTTCTTCCAAACATTTTGGAAGTGTGGCCAGATCTAATTTGTATCCCTCCATGCCTTTTTAGTAGCCTAAATGTACCCCATCACTTTGCTTTAACATATCAGCTACAGTAGCTTCATTTTGCCATCCTGCAGGAAGGGAGCATAATCTGGAATTTTATGTGTTTATTTAATTTCTAGTTCCTGCTGACTCCCACTGATTTACAAAATATGGAAACTTCAAAACTATAAACACCCTCAGGTGCTGGCTATTTTGCAGGTAGCCTATCATCCCACACAGATATTTCATTACCCAACTATATAACATCATCCATTCTGTAGGGAGTGGGGGGTTAACATCAGACAAGCAAGGAACAATACCCTAATCAAGGAATGACCACAGGCAATTTGTCTGTTTATATTCAAGTGGCTGGCTCTGTCAGTGTTGGTGTGGCACTCAATTTTTAAGTGTTCTTAAGCCTTAAGGTAAAGGTAAAGGTTCCCTGTGCACATGTGTGGTAGTTGTTTCTGGTTCTAGGGGGCGGTGCTTATCTCCATTACAAAGCTGAAGAGACAGTGCTGTCTCCATGGTCATGTGGCCGCCATGACTAAATGCTGAAGATGCATGGAATGCTGTTACCTTCCCACCAAAGTGGTCCCTATTTTTCTACTTGGATTTTTACATGCTTTCGAACTGCTAAGTTGGCGGAAGCTGGGACAAGTACAGGAGCTCACCCGTTACATGGTGCTAGGGATTCGAACCGCAGAACTGCCGACCTTTCTGATTGACAAGCTCGGCGTCCCTCTCCCTTAAGCCTTAGCTGAACCTGATTAATACTTGGATGGAACACTAGCAGGAAAGAGTAGAAGGGTAGGCTAGATTAGGAAGTTGCAAAACATTGTACAAGAAGGGAGTGGCAACCATGAAAATAGTGATCAAGAAAATTACATGGATGCACCATGAGATCAGCAGGTTAAGCTCTAATCAGGCTCTGCAATGAATTACGGCATTGTAAAATACCATGGGGTAGATATTCTGTTTATCATGATTAGTGCATGGCTGAAGGAAAAAAAGCACAACTGTAATGACAACATTTTTTCCTGCCAAGGTCTTTCTCCCATTGCTTCTGTTGAACTAGAACAAGGGTCTTCAAAATTGGCAAATTTAAGACTTGTGGACTTCAGCTCCCAGAATTCCTGAGCTAACATGACTGGAGGAGGAATTCGGGGAGTTGAAGTCCACAAGTCTTAAAGCTGTCAAGTTTGAAGACCCCTGAACTAGAGCAATACAATCTTGCTGCAAACATGGTCCTGCCTCCACCCCAATGAATGCCCTCCTCCTCCTCCATTTGTATGTAAAAAAAGATAGAAGATAGCTCAGATATTCATTTCCGCTTGTGTGCTATCCCCAGCATGGATTCTGATTTCAGAAACCATAGCTGAATCAGATGAACGGGTGTAAATCTTCAAACATTTACATTTCCCAGTAAACCTGAGAAATCTCTTTCCCTTGCCCTAAAAGTGGATTTTTTAATTTTATTTAAAGAATTCAATGTTCGGATACTGCTTTGGATTTCATAATCTTAAGTTTCTATCCCTTTTTAAATAGCTTCCTGAAAGTAAGCAGAGTAGAAATAAATGGCCATGATCTCTTGCAAAAGTAACGATGGCATTTAAAATTAAGCCAAACACTTCTGTTCATCCTTGACCTTTAAAATCTGTTAGCCAGGCTAGGAATTAGGGTTTATCCCTAGCAGGATGATTGATGGTCTTATTTATTTATTTGGGAGGGCCGGGCAAAGTTTCCCTGTGTGTATTAAGACGCTAAAAAGTAAAAGCTTATAGTGTGAACTCCTGGTTTCTGTAATCCTCTTCAACAGCACTTGCAATCCATTGCTTTATGAAAAGAGGCAAGCTCTCTAATCGTGTGTGTTGGGTTTTTCAAGAAAACAAAGCCGAGCCCTGAAGCTTGGTTGCCTGAGAATTACTGAAGGACTCCATCGATGAGCACAAAATGCATTTACGGGAAGTTTTGTTAATGTTGAGGCTTGCCAAGAGAAATCTCAATAAGAAGGGATTCCCCTGCCTTTTTAAATTTTGCAAGGAAATGTCAGAATGACAGCTGAATGGAATAGAACAGTCTTTGCAAGGCTAGCAATAGTTTCCTGGGCTGCCTCTTTTAGGTGTCAGTGTTTTCCCTTTCAGCAGAAAAAAAGGAGCATTAGCATACCTAGTAGAATTGAGATCCCTCCAAGAGGCCCAGCAGCCTCAAGGTACAAATGAGGTTTTAGGCAGCAGCATTTGATCTTGCAGAATTCTCTGATTCTCCTTATGTAAAGGTCAAAGTTCTCCTCGCACATACGTGCTAGTGGTTTCTGGATCTGGGGCACGGTGCTCATCTCCGTTACAAAGCCAAAGAGCCAGCGCTGTCCAAAAACATCTCCATGGTCATGTGGATGGCATGACTAAATGCCAAAGGTGCACAGAACGCTGTTACCTTCCCACCAAAGTGGTCCCTGTTTTTCTACTTGCATTTTTACCTGCTTTCGAACTGCTAGGTTGGCAGAAGCTGGCACAAGTAATGGGAGCTCACTCCGTTAGGCGGTGCTAGGGATTCAAACCACCAAGCTGCTGACCTTTCTGATCGACAAGCTCAGCATCTTAGCCACTGAGCCACCACGTCCCTCTGATGCTCCTTACACTTAGAGAATTACAGAATAACAGAGTTGGGAGGGATCCTAATGGTCTTCTAGTCCAAAATCCTGCTTAAGCAGCAGACCCAGGGGTGGGATTCAAATTTTTTAACAACTGGTTCTGTGGGTGTGGCTTAGGTGGTGGGTGTGGCTTGGTGGTCATGTGACCGGGTAGACATGGCTTGATGGTCATGTTATTGGCTGGGCGGGCCAACTCAGTATCACTCACATCGAGGCACGCATCTCCTTGCCTGGCCTCTCGCAACAATCGTAAGTGTGAAAAATGGTTATAAGTCACTTTTTTCAGTGCCATTGTAACTTTGAATGGTCACTCCACACAAGCAAAGTACCAGCAAAGGAGGGGAAAAAAACTCCAGAGAAGTTCCTGAGACAGGAAGTCTAGTCCTGCCAAGAATGTAATAAGGGTTAACAGAGAGGCAGTTTCTGTAAGCAACACCAGAATGTTTCCTTCCTGCCTTCCTTACAGGATTAGACCAGTAATTTCTTCTAACAACCGGTTCTCCGAACTGCTTAGAATGTTAACAACCGGTTCTAGAGAATAGGTGCAAACTGGTAGAATCCCACCCCTGAGCAGACCCTACACTATTTCAGACAAATGGCTATCCCATCTCTTCTTAAAAACTTTCAGTGATGGAGCACCCAAAATTTCTGAAGGCAAAATGTTCCAATGTTTAATAGTTCTAACTGTCAGGAAATTTCTCCTTAGTTCTAGGTTGGATTTCTCTTTGATTAGTTTCCATCCATTGTTTCTGTCTTGCATTCAGGTGTTTTGGAGAATACGTCGGCCCCCTGTTCTTTGTGGTCATCTCTTAGATTTGGAAGGCTGCTATCATGTCACCCCATTCTTCTTTTCACTCCTAACCATTTTTTAAAGAGCGTTACATCAATGTGGTGGCAAAAGATTTTGCAGTTCTTCAGAAATTTTCTTCCTGCACTAGAGAGGTTTTTATTTTTCTAATTCTCAGGTTGATTTCAAATTGGTGGTTTTTCCTGATGCCTAAATTTCTTGTGTCATGGCTGATGCATTTCCCCCCCTTTCTTGTGTGTGAGAGAGACAAAGTTTTTACTTCTCTTATGTCTTCTTGATTGCCTGGACCTAGAACAGTTCCATAGGGAATGCCTCCTTGATTCCAGCCTTATCAAGTGAACCAGCCAGGAAACATGATCAGATAAATTAATTCTACCAGATTGACAGATTCTTGCAAGTTTGAGTACAAATCTCCCACTGTCACCTTTACAGCCTGAGAACTTAGGGAGGGTCATTTCTTAGTCTGTTGTTCTACCCATTGTGCTGCTAAAGGTTCTCATATCTCTTATCTAACTGTTCCCTTTGTTTCTTTGTAAAATTAATTTGCTACCCATCTTCTATCCAATGATTCTGGATGACTTACAATATATAAACACTAGCTCGATACCCATACTTCATTATGAAACTATGTGGTTGGGGCTTACTTTTTGAGGAGTAAAATAAGGGGAAAAAATTCTGCCTGTGCCTACCAACATCCATTAGTATTCATCTGACTAGTGTCCTGTCAGTGTATGAGAGAGTTGAGGGCTGTTTGGAAACTGAAACAGTATTTGCTGTGTGAGCAAGAAGGAGACAGCAAGGAGCCTGGGCATGGCTTAGCTCAACTGTTCTGTACTAAAACTGCTTGCTGCTGTGAAACTGAAACTCTCTCCTCTGCTTATGTTTTGCATTTGGAAGAGATTTCTTTTCAGGTGGGGAGGGGAGTAGAACTCCTTAGCATCAGAGTGTGTTAATAATAATATAGGAAATACTAATGATCTGGTGGTCATTTTGAAAAATCCTTTCTTAGTGAGCACCTAGAAGCCAAGAGGAACCAAATTTCAAGTTTGTAGGCTTTACAGTTCTGGAGATTTTGTGCGTGATGCGTGAGTGGTATTTCACTTATATATATATATATTAACAATTGATGGCAGTATCCCCAGGATTACTTGATCATGATTTAGGATTTTCCCAGTTGGATTTCAACAAATAAAGTGTGGTAGAGGGAAATGGGAGCCATCTTAAGTCATTCCAAGCCATCTTAAGGTTCTTTTGAAAAATGAGAAGAGTGGGAATCAATCTCATTTCAAGGGATAAGATGTTCCATCCAGAGGACAGAAGCCCATCTTTACCTGGAGCCCATCAGCTGAAATTCTGATGGAATGCTCAGTATGCCCTGCCTGCCAGAACAGGTGGGATGGGCCAGTCTCAGCCAGGTGAGACTGGATCATGCCATAGTCTATTTAGCCATAATGTATTGCTGGAAGGTTCTTTTTATATTTCTGTGTTATCCCTCCCTTTTTTTCCTTGGCTGCTCTTACATTTGGAGATCAAAAGTGGGTGTGCGTTTGTGTGCATGCATGTATCTCATCTGATGTCTACCCTTGAGATTTAATTGAATCCTGAAACACCAGGCTAATGCAGAGCGCTGGATAAATGATTGTCCAGGACACACACACAGAGCACAATAGCTACACCAATATTAAGGCTGGAGACTGAGCTATAATCCAGCTTCATCAAATATAACTGGAATATGATTAGTTTTTGTTGCATTAAAGAGTTTCCCACTGAGCTGAAAGGGGACTGAAATGATTTAATTTGAGCATGAATCATGCAGGGATATGGCTCATTTTAAGTGATAATAACAGCATTCAGTACAGAGCTTCTTCTGTATTGAAGAAGTGCATACTGTTTGAATGTTTATACTTTCGATAGAAGATGAAAGAAGAAATAGGCCTTTGGTGGCTGAGGTAAACTGAATAGAGCTGCATGCACAGGTCCTGGAAGAATGCAAAGTCAAGGTTTTATAGCTTCTGTGGCACTTCTAAAAGGAACTCTTTAAATTTTCTTGGTTTGGGGGACAGTTTAAGTCCTAAATGCAGCAGATGGAAATTTGCTACTTTGAAAAGAGCAAGAGATAAAACCAGGGAACAATAAGGTGGTTTTTTAATAAAATTCGCCTTGTGAGACCAATGAAAAGCTCTTCAAAGAACTGGAGCCAGGAAATATCTCTTGGTATCCTATTTAATTCTCATGGCCCATGCAGGGTCACATTTCCTTATTATTGTTTTCTCTTTCTGTTTTAAATTACCCTCAAGGAGCTGGAAATAAACCAGGGCAATGTTGTTCATAATTCTTGATACACAGTTTATAACTCTTTTAATGAAATGAAGAGTAGCTATGCTCTGATTTAAGGATATGGGAAAATAAATTGCCTTTTGAACGTTTCTGCCAAATTATGGAGAGAGAGAAATGAGTTGGGTGATTTTATCTGCATAAGGAAAGCAACATTCCTTCCCTTGTTTCTCAAGGGTAGGATTGTCTTCATAATCGCTACTACAAGAGCTCAGTGGGAGAAGTTTGCATCCAGGATCTTCCCCTTTCTACATTTTGATGAATTTGAACTTGAAAGTTATTACAAAATAAAAATAAAAAGGTACACACATAAGAATAAGCTGCACTTGAGTAGCTGTGGCTGATTTCAGCTGGGCTGAATGCCTCTGTTGTTAATCCTGAACTTTCATTAACCTTTCTTTGCTAATGAAACAATTCAGGTGGAATATTTAGCTGCCTCCTGTTCAGTTTTCAGTGTGAATGCTTAAAAATGCAAAGGTCTGTGTCTGACACAATTTCCAGATGAATGTTCTTTATTTTTTCAATTGATGCCAGTTCTGATAGCCAGCAGTGTTTGTTTGCAGAACTGAACTGAAGCACTGTTCTGGAAGTTAGAAAGCACGTTTTCCTGATTCTATGTTGTATTTCTATCAAATCAGATAAATTTTCCATACAGATCAATGTTTTTTATTCTAGCCTTTTCCAATCTTAGATTCTAGACATTGCTGGCTTAATTTTCCATTATATCAAGACATGGTGGAGAATGATTAAGAATGTTTTGCCTTGCAACATCTGAGGAGCTAACTCATGTTAAACTGTTAAGTTTGCATGAAGAGTCAGAGGCGAAGAGCTTCAGTGAAGAGTTTATTAAGTGACTACAGCTCGAATGGACCCGACTTGGCTGGGCTATGGCTGCTTCTTATAGCCAGCAGCTGTAGTTGCCAGCCAATCAGAGTGCAGGGTATTCCAGCACTATTTAAACCAATCCTATTTGACATTTTACAAGAACAGTTCAAACTAAACCAATAACATTCAAACCTACATACATAACATAAACTATAGTTTATTTGTTGAGTAAAAGGATTGACTGAATAAAAACTGAGTTGCATAGTTTTCTATGCTTTACAGATTATAGTGCCTAGATTTAGAGAACATATGGAGCCCAAAAAACAGCATATTGCTCAACATGATGACATGAATGGAATCTATCACAAGGTGACACACTATGCATTCTCATGGCTTCTGAATATCTTAGGCAGATTTGTTGAATCTTCCAAGTGGAAATGCTAGGGCTCAAAACCTCATGAATGTAAAGTGCAACTATGGTTGCAATCGCTCTATGCATACAACAGCAGGTTTTTAAAGATGTATTGGTTTTATTAAAACAGATTAATATTGTGATTCTGCAAGGATAATTCTTGCAAGCCATCCAAAAACTGCTATGTCTGTTTCCTTCTTGCTCTGGCTCTATGAAATGCATTCCTGGTCCTCGCCTAGGCAGATAACTCTTGAAGCATCAAATGATAAGTAGCACTTTAGCCACCAAGCTTTATAGGAGCTTACAAAGATAGCCATGCACCGTAAAAGCTCTGTAACATCATAACAGAAAAATAATAAAGCCAACTAACAATGCATGTGTCATGTTTGACAGCATGTTTGTGTGTGGGTGGTGGGTTGTACTTATGTGCCTTCAAGTAATATTCTTGGTGACTTCCTGTTGACTCTTGGTGACTACCTGGATAGGTTCCTGCAGTTTTCTTGGCAATGTTTTTCAGAAGCAGTTTGCCCTTGCTTCCTTCCTAGGCTTCAGAGAGATTGACTGGCCCAGGTTCACCCAACTGGTTTTGTGTGCCCAGTCATATTCTCCCACTTTCCAGTCTGGTACTTTAATCACAACACCAAATATGGACATAGTCATCAATAATATGAAACTAAAAACCCAGTGTCATAATGAAGAACAGTAAGATTCAAATGCTGCAAGATCAGTCATCTTTCTAAAACCTGGTAAGACAGATGAGTGTCATCAAGAAATGGTGTTTATGTTACTGGATGCATTTAAGTGTTTGCTTAAAGACCCTGCTCTAGCAAGCATTGCCAAGACAGGAGAGCGATGTGTATAAATGGAGAAATAAATCTTTGAAATCATAGAGCAGATTGCATGAGATCTTCATGCAAGGAAATTGATCTGGCTCTTCTAAAAGAATACTCTTTTGATGTTGCAATGATCTCTTATATTTCCAGGATAACTTGGTGTTATTTTCATTTATGCCCAAACTTTCTATAGTGGATGAAGCCAGAGCCATTCAAGTCCATTCTCTTATAGTGATACTAACAAGCACAACATTGTGACAGTTCTGTGATCTGCCTCAGCAGAGTGTGTGCCCTGTTACACTATTTACCCATTGCCTAAAATTATCCAACTCCTCCAATGCTTATAATAAGATCACTTTTATCATGATTGAAGTATCCCAGAATTGTATCCTATTTATACACACATTCATCCATGCCACATGAAGGACAGAATGCATGATGAGCAGGGTCTTCAGTTTCCATGCTGAATGGAGAAGAAGTAAAACACACATTCTTTTGTGTCCACTAAGGAACTGCTGGACTCTGAAGACCAAAATGATAAATTTTCCCTTTAGCACCTGACTTTGTTTTTGTAGCTATAGAAATAATATTTTTCTCCATCAGCATTGAAATAAAATGAGCTTTCTTCCCAAGAATAAGATATTTGAGCAGATCTTTCAAGCTTTCCCTGAAGGAATAGATAGTTTGGCCGAAGGATGAGAAGGCATGCTAAGTAGGATCTGCCATGGTCTATAGCCAGGTCATTGATTCTCCATCTTATGTTAAACTAATATGTAATCCTACTAAGAAGCACACAAAGAATATTTACAGTTATTTTAGCTGGTATGTCTTTCTACAAGGTTGAGCTATCAAGTTGTGATGTGCCCACGGCTAATTCCACCTTGAAACCTTGAAAAGCAGCTTTTTAGCTCCAGAGAAGCATGTACAGTTTCTATTTACATGCAAATTGATGCTATTCATGTGTGAATTACAACAAGGACTGACTTTGTCAAATGGAATAATTAAGTAATGGTCACATCCACTTCTGCTAAGGGTATCTGTCCTGCTGATTATAATAGCTACAACCTATTATAATGGAAAAAATTAAATTAAATGTTAAGTATGTTGGGAAGGGAGGGATTCAATTAACAGGAATAACATGAAGTCAACATGGTTGTGCACACAAATACAAGTATACCAAAAGACTAGGATGCAGTCTCAGAGTAAATGTGTGAAGAACTTCCAACTGTTGTCATATCTGAGTAACTTAGTTGCTCTTGGAAGCATCTTCTGCTCATAAGTACAGATGGAATACACTATACCTCATCAGAAAAGGGCTATAGAATTGACCTGACTTAGCATCAAAATACACCAGATGAGTATGTATCAGCAGGACAGGGCAAAGAAGTAATCAGCAATGGGAAGGAGAGAAAGACAGCAGGTTATTGCATACTGGCTATACATGTTACCCAAAACAGGTTCGTTGCAAGCTTCATGGTGGTGTCTGGGTTTATAATCACTGTTTCCTCTTGCATTTAATCTTGCATTGATTTGCTAATCCACTGTATAAGCCATATACAAAAACTGAATACAATCAGAAATGGATTCTACTGTTGAATAATATTTAGTCGGTTCTTGAGGCTTATTACCCAGCAGAAGCTAGTGAAATCTTTTGCTTATTGAAATTGTATGATGCCACAACAGGGAAATTAAAGTGCAAAAGAAATTCATTCCCTTTCTTGGATTAATTGAGAGCCAGTGGGGCAGGTAGACAGCACCGAGAGAACCATCTGAGCATATGTTTGATAATTGGCTAACTGCCCTTATAGGCAGGAGCAGCCCACATATAAACCAGGGGGCAATGAGACACTTAGAAACCACTGTTTCCACAGTGCTGACTATAATATCACCTCTCTGCCTTGACATTTAT
The DNA here is from genome assembly GCA_009733165.1 of Naja naja. Lineage (NCBI taxonomy): Eukaryota > Metazoa > Chordata > Lepidosauria > Squamata > Elapidae > Naja > Naja naja. The sequence goes on from CM019161.1 coordinate 9,930,373, forward strand.
TGGTAGTGCTGGGTATTTCTTTTTTCTCCTTAATTGTGCCACTGTGGTGCCTGGTAGTTTCAACAAGCTTCACAAGCTGCCACTTGCATGAAATAACAATAAACTTAAATAACAAGTGATGCTTCAAATATCTTGACTGCACCCATTGCAACAAGCAAATGAAAATATATAATGAGTCTCAGCGCATCACCCTGGGCATGACAATGAATCTCTTTTTAGGGAGTCTCAGATGAGTCTCGGATGGATAAGTTGATTTTATTGCAAAGGCTAAAGAAACTCTTTAAAAGGGCTACAGCCTAAGCTAGGGATGTGATTCTATTTATATGTTGCATCCAGCAGTTGGAATTCTGCCTCTCTTGTTCATCACTTTTCATGGCAGTAGACTTTCTGCCACTCTTTTCTCTTAGACTGGATGTCAAGGAGAACAAGAGGACCCAATCAATTTGGTCCAATGATTAACGTACCAGGCTAGGGAATGGGAGATCATGAGCTCAAGTTTTGCCTTACCTTGAGAGCCAACTGGGTGACTTTGGGCTCTCAGGCCAACTCACCTCACAGGGTTGTTGTGGGGAAAATGAGAGGAGGACAGTATGTTGGATATGTTCACCAACTTGAGTTATTTGTAAAAATAATAAGGGTGGGTTATAAATAAATAAATACCTTTTGCACATGTGTGCAATGACGTCCATAGTTATGCCCATTACTTGACACTCCTGTTACAAGCATGACTGCTTGGATGTTGAGACACCTGCCCAGTGTTTTGAAATGGCCTTGGCAGTTTTAGTTTTTCAGAATTAGTGTAAACAAATAGAAAAGTTTTTTCACTGTAATGAAGAAGGTTATTTTTTCAACTTTTTTTTATTTCTGTTGCTCAGAAAGCTTACTTGTGAATGATAGAGGTTGTATTTGCATTCCCATGCTACTCTAAATCCATCTTTATTAACTTACTAAGCTTACTGTAGGAATAAGATATTAACCACAGTTTGTAATAAAATTACAATTCTTATAATACATGCACAAATCTAATTAAAAATCAACAAAAACATCAAATGAATATCCATTAAACCTGATAAACTTCTTATGTGCCATCAAGTTGGTGTCAGCTCAGAGACTATATAGATTGTCTATGTGATGATCTGTCTCTAACTTGATTCTTCAGATCTTACAACAGTGCACTCATTGCAACTATAATTGAGTCCATCCACCTTGCTCTGGTTATGCTATACTTCTCTTTCCTTTCACCTTTCCCAAACTTAGCATCTTTTCCAAAGAATTGGGTCTTTGCATAACATGTCCAAAGTGATGATTTTTGACTTAACCATTTGTGCCTCAAATGACAACTCTAGATCAGTGTTGGTGAACCTTTTCAGCACTGTGTGCCAAAACAGGAGTGCGCGCATGTGGGGGAGTGCCGGAAACTGAAACAACAGCTTCTGGTTTCTGGTGTGCGCATGTGTGCCACCTGGTCTTCCAGTTTCTGTTGTGCATGCACATGCAATGACCAGCTGAATGGTGTGCATGCTTGCACTGGAAACCAAAAGGTCAGCCCGCTGGCATGCGCATGCATGCCGGGAGCTGCTCTTCTGATTTCTGGAACTCCTGTGTGCACAAAGATGAGTTGGCTGGCATGCATGCACCCCCCGGAACATGGAAGAGCAATGGGCGATGGCTGGCATGTTCGTAGAGATAGCTCTGCGTGCCACTTCTGGCACACATGGCATAGGTTTGCCATCACAGCTCTGGATTGATTTGTTTGATTATTTGTTTGTTTCCTAGAAATGCATAATCTCAGGAGCCTTCTCCAACACCATAGTTTAAAAGCATTAATATTCTTTCTCTCCTGCTTTGCAAAAATCTAAGTTTTGCAGTGTATGAATTACCGTTGCTTGCAACATTCTGATCTTTGCAGATGAAGACATATCTCAACATCTGAGTATCTTTTCCAAGGTCCTCATTTGCTACTTTACTCAGTTCTAGTCTGAAGCTATCCACCATGTCAATATCTTCATTATCAAATCTAAGGCTGCTGCTTATATATATTATCATGAGTTGGGTATTTCTTATGTTTAATTTTGATCTCATTTTTTTTATTGCACTTATTGATTTTCATTAGTAGAGCTTCAAATTCATTTTCATTTTTAACTATTTATTGTGCCATCAGCATAATGCAGGTTCTTGATGTTTCTTCTTCTAGTTTTAAAACCATGGTCATCTTCCAATCCAGTTTCCCTTAAAATATATCCATTAAAGTAGCCAAGTAAATGTGTTATACTTAATGATTAAAATATAGATCTCTTTGTTTACTTGAAGAATAAGTTATAATATTTTTCAGTTTAGGTATATCTTGATTCCAATCCAAGAAATCATAATAATATAGCTTCCAGTCCCATTTTATTTCCCCAATTTGGAGTGGGTTGTATTGATCCCAGGGGTATCCACCTGTTGGAATGCCACACTTAGAGCATTTGTAAACTCTCCAAATGTTTGCACATCTTTCCTCTAAATTGCCTTCTAAATTTAGCCTGTATACATGATGGTTAAAAGTATGGTGAAGAGTGATGCATGCACTCAAGCTTATTTTCTTCCCTCTCATTGTTATTTCCATTAAGCATGGATTTTTTTGGAGGCAGTTGATCGATGCTCCTTCTTGAGAAAAAGACTTTTGTTAAGCTACGTGCTTAACTAAAGGTATATCCTACCTTCTATTCCTGAATACATAAGGTCTTTGGAAGCACATCTGGGGGCCCTGCGGATAGTTCAAATGCCCCTTTCAGTTTTCTAAACTGTGCACAGATGGAATAGCTACACATGGATGGGAGTAATAAGAGTAGGAATTTAGAATTAACAGGGCTGGTCCAAGATACGTCAGTGCCTGAAGCAAAATAGGACAGAAAAACATTCCTCAAGGTCAGGTTGCAAAGCAGACTATTCAAATTATTTTCAAAATAAATTGTAGGTGTCTTTCCTCTTCTGCCAGGAAAATTCAATTATAAATTCCTTAAGAAACCATTTACCAGTGTTTCATAGCTTCCAAAATATGTTATCTGGAGTGGCTACCCCATATCTACTGGTAGGTTCATTCTTAGGATTTAAAATCAGGTTTCTCTCACATGATTTTCAGAAAGAAGCCTCTCTTCAATAATTGCATTATGGTAGAAATTCATTAGCCTGAGTTTCAGTGGTGCTGTTTTTTAAATCCAGCTTGCCTAGGTACTAGTATATCCTGGTTGTAAATCCACATACTAATTGAAGTTCCTTATTTAGCTCTGATTTTGAATAATTTACTCCCTTCCCTTCCTGTATCCTGGAATTCGGGCCTGTCTGTCTTTAAAAAATGTGAGACAATTGTTGCCTGAAAAGTAAGATAAAATAGTTAAAGTAATACCTTCAGATGCAGCAATTTCCCTTCTCTTACCTTATGTCATTGGGATTATTTCCAATCACTATTGTAGGTAAGTGAGGATGCAAAAGATTTCTAAAGAATATATACACAGGGAAGGATTTCGGTGAAGTTGTTTGAGATTTCATCTTGAAATTTTGCTTTTCACCAAACTCTGTGACAAGTTTGCAACAACAGCAGCAAAAAGACAGATCTTTTTTTTTCTAGCACTAAGAAATCACAGTGGGAGCCTGTGGGTTTCATTTGTCAATACCGATTGCTAAATGGTCTACAGATAGGAAAACTTTACATTGCTGCTATTGACAATATGTCACTCTTTCTGAAATGTGAAAGTAACAGCTGGTTAGATAGATAACTATGAAAGACCTGGATGCTGGATAATAAAAAAAAAAGAATATATAGTCCCTCTGTTTTCATGGTTGAGTTATGGTGCACATTAAAAAAAGAGAAAAGACAATGTTCTGAAGTATCTATTCATTAATCTATCCATTTCCCTGAATAAATAATCTCCATTTGCTATATTACAGATTTTATTTATTAAAGTTCCCCCACCTGCTCATAAACAACATTCTATATTGCTGTTCCTCTCTCCCTAGCATCAACTGAGAGGCTGCATTCCTGTTGTGATTTTTGTCATGCTGGCTTGTTTAAACTGTTTTGCTGGCACAAGCTATACATCATAGGAAAGTTAGGGAACAGGAAAAACAAGAGTTATTGTAGAAGAAGAGCAGGCAGAGCTGGGGAGAGGCAAAGTTAAGTGTGCCATCAGCCGAGAGTCATTATGTTGCCACAACTATCCAAGTCCAGCCTCCTTGAATTTCATTCGCTCTTATTTGGCATCAATTCAGTACTGAACTTTAGCTGGCTAGATTCTTATATATAGGCTTGAGTACTAAAGCTTTGAATTGCAATTTAAATCATAGTCCTGATCATTTATTCCTGACAACTACCCCTTAAACATGTTGCCACCACGCCCTTAAGAGAGAGAGTTACTCAAATCCTCTCTCTCCATGCAGAAAATGCAGTGGATTTCAGCTTTGACTGGCAGCAGCTGATATTATACCAATGCTGCTTTCTTTTTGGATGCATATGCACAGTTAAGAACCAGTGCACATTACATTTTAGATAAAGAACATTAGCACTCTTCATTTACAAGTCTTGCAAACTACTTCTGTAGAACAGAGCTTCAAGGCTATGCCTTTAGACCCATCTCTGGTAAGCAGGGCAGAACGTTCTTCCCTCAAAGGTGATAGAAAATAGTCATAAGGGTGATGTTGAAGAAGACGGCTTTACGGACTGTGCTGACTGTGTAAGATTTCAAAAGCCTGAAAAGCCTGCTCACTTAGACCTCTCAGGGAGTGTTTTCATAGCTAAAGAAAAGCTTAGAGGCAAGATGAAGAGATGTTCATGCCTGAATATTGCCCCCATAAAGTACATTTACTGCTCTGCAATTGTAAAGGGTCTAGTGTTACCATTAGTTTATTGGAAGCAAACTTGTTCAGAATGAGGGCCTTGGTGGCTCAGGCTGTTAAATGCCTAGCACTTAAGTTCCAGCTGCCTGTAATTATTGCAGGCTCGAATCCCACCAGGCTCAAGGTTGACTCAGCCTTCCATCCTCTCAGGGTAGGTAAAGTGAGGACCCAAGATTGTTGGGGGCAATAAGCTGACTTTGTAAAAATGCCACTTAGTAATAAGCAGGCATATACAGTGGAATGAAGGCTATTGCTGAGCACACTGGGTTGTATCCCAAAATTGTAAGCCACCCTGAGTCTTCGGAGAAGGGTGGCATATAAATGTAATTAAAAAAAATACATTGAGATAAGCAGCTGAAAACACTGTCAACCTGTGAAATGACTTCAATTGAAGCCATGCTTACTTCTGCTTTGTTTCTTGGTTGCCATTCAAGGGAGAGGGGGAGAGAGCATGTGGGGGAACTTAGGAGTGTGGTGCCTCAGCTGGCTAGCCATAACCTCTACTGGCTGGTGTGAGAACCAAGATCATGTCAAAGGACACCAGTCAAAGTTGAGCAGGAACCTACATCTGGACTGATTGGCCCATTTGACCTGATAGACATAGGGGGTGGGGAGGTCTCATTCTTTTAATTAACCCTAAGTGTGGGAATAATTTAGAGCTAGCATTGGGTGGGATTCTACCAGTTTGGGACAGTTTGGGCTAACCGGTAGTTCCGAGGATCAGCTGGGAGTGAACCGGTTTAGTTTGCTCTGACAATCAGCTGTTGGGCCCACTTGCCTGCCCGGGCTCTAGGCTGTGCTTTATATCCTGTATTTCAAGCTAAGCTGATTCAAGTGGCACAGCAGATTGCCACGTGTCAGCTGTTTAACATACAGGGATTGCTGGAGAGGGTCAGTAGCAAATGCTCTGCATGTGCACAAACCACACACTTGGTGTGCATGTGCACAAAGCATGCACTCACCGAACCGGTTGTTACACTGATTGAATCACATCCCTGGCTAGTGTCACCCTTCTAAGTGCTGATATGATGTACTCAATAAAGGATTTCTTGAACCTGAACAAAGTATCAGAGTCCCGACTTCCTGGAGTTCAATACTCAAAATGATGACAAACACCATGCATGTTTCAAGAATTAGATTTAGCTTTATATGACCTCACTCCCATCCTAGGAGTCACTTCCTTAAATATTTTGATGATTCAAAACTTTATTTCACTAAATTTCTGATCTACAAAGACTATCTAAGCACACAATGACAAATATTTTCCCATTCTGATCCTTCACACTTTTGTTTGTGCATATGGTGCTTCCTTCATCACAAGGGCACCTGAATTTTACTGATATGCCTGTCCTCACCATGTAGAAGGTCTAATTTCAAGATAACCTGATTATTTTGTGTGTGTGTGTGTGTGTATGTGTATGGTTTGCTGCTATATTGTATGTGTCACAGTGCCTCAAAAATTTGAATTCTTTGCCTAAATGTAGAAAGAGCTCAAAATGAAATGAATTTCTGGAAGGCTGTTTGTTTGTTTTTACCAAACTTTTGGTATTTATTCAATTTATCTGACACTGGACTTTTGGGAAGAAATGATGTCATTTTGTTTGTGTTTGTCCTCTCCCCCCCTTTTTTGTCAGTTTGATAATATAAATGTGCCATGTGAAATGTTAATCTCTTTTCATTCTCACTTCCTTTCTACAATCTTGAATACATCTGACACTTTCCCCACAAATGCCTGCATGTCAGTAATTACATTAACATGTTGATGTGCATCTAGAGACATCATCTGCATTCCATCTGGTAAGTTTAATGGCAACAATAATAACAACCAACACTGCCTCAATGCTGGGACTATTTTGTTTACAAAATCTTCAAAGCTTACTTTTGTAAATCTGTCAACATGCAATAACACTGGACAGCACCATCAGGTGGTTGTCCTGGGATTGATCATAGCAGTCGCAGCCTTTTTACAGACCATTGTCCCCCATTAATTTGAAAGAAAGAGAAACATATTCCTTTAAGCCTGTTAAAGAAAGGCAGATCTTGTGTTTAGAGAGTAATTTCAGTAAAACAAGCCAAAAAGAGTTTGCTGAGATTGATTTCAGTGGGACCCAAAATGACATGCATCAAACTTGTTTGTAGATGCTTATTCACCCGTCAGATGACACAAAGATGATGCCAAGTTTGTTGAAAGTAACAAATAACGGAACTGTGTATGAGTTTATCTGGAATGACAGTTTTTTTCAGTAAAATGTGACATAATGGGCTTATTAAAAGATGCTAAGCTTTTGTTGTCTGATGAACAATGAAAAGAGTATTTGCTTTCAGATAGCAATTGAATAAAATATCACTTTCAGATGAACACCAAGTGAAAATATATTGAGCATTCAACACTGGGCAAAATATAGTATGTACAATGTATGTACATATGAATACACACATACACACATTAGATAGATGGATGGATAGATAATACATAGATAAAGAGGGAGACAGAGATGCACACAGAGAGACACATACACAGAGATTTCATATCCAAATAGTGCCTTCACAAGATATCTCCTACTCTCTATTATTTATTTCTAGCCTACGTTTCTAAGAAAAGCAATATGAAGAATGTTCTAGCGCACACAAAAACTTTAACATGTAAAGAATACAATCAAGTTGGGAAGATAATAAACACCATTGAGTTTATCAATCATTTTAAAATAAGAAAAAAGGAGCAGCCAGACAGTCAGAATGGATAGTTAATATTAAGTTAATCAAAGAGAAAGAACCTCTACGGTAAAGGTACTGTCCTTGGTACTAAATCATTTCATGATTCAGAAAATAGAGTTAAGTCATTGTATTACTAGGACTGTCTGGCATAAGTTCAAATAGTCTTTCATGAATTCCAAAGAAATCTGTGTTTGTGTGTGTGTATGTGTGTGAAAGGAATGTTGTGATGGACATTCTGGTACCAACTATTTCTCAGGTTTCCCATAACTGTAAGCAAAATATAACTATTCTTCTGAATTTGGTCATATAGAACAGTGGTTCTTAACCTTTTTGAAAGAATCGCCCCCTTGAGCCATTGAGGAAGTTGTCATCGCCCCCCCCTCCCCCGACAACCGCCCCCCTGCCACCTCTTAGCATCCCCAAGGGGGCCAGCAGAGGGGTGCTAAGAGGCAGCAGGGGGGTGGTGCATTGAACGCGGCTGCGGCGGCACGTAACATGCCATTGCTTCTGCATTGGAGGTGCCGGCTCCGGAGCAGTGCTAGTCAATGGGTGAACCTGCAGGGCCAGCCGGCACCTCGAACACCCCCCTGTTGCCTCTTAGCGCTCCTCTGCCAGCCCCCTTGGGGACGCTAAGAGGCGGCAGGGGGACGTTCGAGGCACCAACCCTGCAGGCTCACCCAATTGACCATTGTACTGCACCTGAACTGGCACCTTGAATGCGGCAGCATGTTGGGAAAAGCCGCCACCACCACTTTCCCAAAGTGCTGCCGCTCTCACATTCTTTCTGTCTGTCCATCTGTCTGTCCTTCCATCCATCCATCCATCCATCCATCCATCCATCCATCCATCCATCCAAAAGGTCTGTTTACCTGCCTGCCTTCCTGCCTATCTACTTACCTGTCTGTCTTTTTGTCTATCTACCTACCTACCAATATAGATCTCTCTCTCTCTCTCTCCCAATATATCTCGCTCCATCGCCCCCATATCGCCCCCCTTCCATTCCTTCGCCCCCACGTCGCCCCTTTTCATTCCATCACCCCCCTGAAAAACAAAATCGCCTCTGGGGGGGGTGATATTGCCCAGGTTAAGAACCACTGATACAGAACATAGAAACATAGAGCCGGAAGGAACCTTGAAGGTCTTCTAGTCCAACTCCCTGCTCAAGATCATCTCGGTCAAATGTCTGTCCAGTCTACTTTTGTTCAGTCACAATGATTTTCACATGTTTGAAAATCTTGAGCAATCACAACTGGTTAACATTTTACACATTTTTTACAACTCTCCATAATATAACATCTCAAGACAATGGATCCTGGAAAATAAACATTTTAGAAGGCCTTTCTTCAATCTGAATATTCTCCAGATTTGTGAATGGGATTTTCTCCAGCAGCTGTGCTATTGCTAAGAATCTTGTAAATGAGGATTAGGGGGAGATGCCCACTGGATGCAAACTGGTTTAGAAGGATAATTCATATATTTGTATTCTTGGCATATTGATCCTTAAACTGATTGTTTCTAAGAAAAACGGGAAAACAAAAAAAAGTCTCAAGTTTTAATTGCATACAAATACGTGTATTTCATGACATGGTTATATTTAATTTCATTACTATGCTCATCTATTTTTATCATTTGATTTTCAACCGCACTAGCAAATTATTTGCTGTTTTGTCAACTTGACTTTTAAAATCATTAACAACTGGTCGCTAGAAAAGCATGTGTGAGCTAAACTAGCTTTTAATGTACATAAATTGCACCTTGTGCTACTGATACTTCCAATTTACTTAGTAGAAATTTTATGACTTGTTATAGTGGGATCACATTTGAGAACAAAAAGGTAGCTTATTCTTTGTGTAAATAATAACAGTGACTGGGTGTGTGTTTGTGTGTCTTTATTTTGGGATAATTATTATTGTTCAATGGAAAAGGGTAGTAGTGGAGTCATTTATTGATGATGATGATGATGATGATAATATCCATTCAGTTGTGTCTGACTCTTAGCAAGTCTTTCCACATCTTCTGATCTTGACTACTTGAGTTTTTCTATGCTCCGGCTGGTGTCAGCTTTGATGGCATCTTGCCACTGCATTCTTTGGTAGCCTGGTTTCTTTTTACTCCTAACTTTTCCAAACATGATTGCTTTCTCTAGTGAATTCCCCCTCACGACATGACTAAATAAGTGAGAAGCAGTTATGTGACTTTTCCTTCCAGTGACATGTCTGGTGTTTATCTATACAAACAATTTACTAAACTGAAAAAAACAAAAGCAGAACAGGATGGCAAGAAACACACACACACACACACACACACAGACAGAGAGACAGACAGAGAGAGAGACAGAGACAGAGAGAGACAGAGACAGACAGAGAGAGAGAGACAGACAGATAGACAGACAGACACACACACACACAGAAAGAAATTCTAGTTTGTATTTGATCTGAGAAGATCATCTAGGACTGGAAAGAACAAACCACCCTGGTTAGATTTAAGAGTGCTTCTGGTATGCTGCACAGTCCCGCAGTTTTTGTCCTCAAGCTAGATTGGTCCAGTCCTTTCTGTGAATAAGCTGTTAGCTTCAATAAAATAACTGGAGTGTCACATCGGCTTTGTCCCTGTGTATAAATATATTCATGCCATCTGTCTTACCGTCTCTAAAGGTAAAGAGAATTGCATCATGGGTGACTTCCAAAAGATCCCTAGTCATTCTGAACAGCTTGAGTTGTCTCACATCTTACTCAGTGGCTGCTGGAAGATGCTGTTACCCCCCTCTGTTTTCCATTAAAATCATTTAAAATTCCCTCTAATGGCATATCAGAAGCAAAAGAAATAAAAATAATAAAAACAATCCTAGTTGCACATACTCCTTCCCACTCATATAATTTTTGGTTTACTCCTTTTAGAGAAATGTACTCTTTTTCCATATGTTCCATGTCCCGAGGTTTCAATGTCATCTTTAATTAGAAACAGAAAGCCAACATTTGTTTGGGAACGGTTTCTTTCTTTCTTTATGCCTTGATTTATATAAGAATGTGCTATTGTTACTACTTTTCAGGCTCCCACTAGACAAATGCTTCTAGGAGTAAGTGTCAAAATAATGCTACTGTCGTATAACATCTAATGAATATGAAATACCCAATTAAAAGCCATTCCTTTTTGAGGAGATTGGATGTGATGTTCTTGTGGATCGAAACTTTAATAGCATGAATATAAGCATGGCTAAGATACAGAATCAGTGGCTGTCACCAAATTCAGTGGAAAAATATCTGCAAAAAATAATGTGTAATTAAGAAAAAAATTAACAGTTTGTTTAGTTTTATCCTTAGTTTAATTCGTCCTTAATTACACATTTTTATTTGTTTTTCCTACAGATACATGCAGGGGTGGGATTCAACTGGTGTTACTACCAGTTTGGTACTTACGTTTTGCGTGCGCATGCATGCTTTGCGCACACACACACCAGAAACACGCTGATAAGCACTGCACGTTGGTGCGCAGCATTTGAAAAATGCCTTTTTAACTGATTTTTCAACCTCAGCTGTGCCGTGCAAAGCAGCTGAGGTTGAAAAAGCAGGAAATAAAGGACAGGTAAGAGCCCGGGGGAGGGCGGGGGGGACAAACAGCAACAAACACAGAACTGGTTTGGTGTCTGCTGCTCTTCAGAGCTACCGGCTTTATAGAACTGGGCAGAACTGGTAGCATCCCACCCCTGGATACATGTTTCCTAAGTGGACCTTGGTTTGACCCAGAAGAATGGTTATTCCTGATAAAAAAGCATAAGGAAACTTCTGGATCAAACCAAAGTCCACTTGGTTGAACTTCTGGATTTTTACAATTGCTAATTGATATAACATCTATAAATTCAACTGCATCAATTTTCCCTTGCTGGATTTTTCTTCCAGTAGCTATGTATCAAGAAAAACAAATGATACATCAAGAAATTTCAGTTGGTTCTCTCAGTTTTTGCCTGTTTGATAGACCAGTCCAACCCTAAAAAGAATATGAAGAATATGAAATGTAGTAGATGTTGTTTACTTGATAGCAGAGTAAAAAAAAAACAGAATTAACTTAAAATTAACCAAACAATACAAGATACATAGGGACCATTCCAACATCCTATGACAGTGATAGGCTCTTATTTAACAAGTTTTACAGTTAAACCACAAAGCCCCTATGGCAATAGAAATTAAGTAGAAATCTTTGTAGAAATTCAGTTGAATAAGTTGGCTTGTGGAAAGATTATGCTTATCTTTTTGTCTGATTTACCAAGACAACTTGGCAACAAGAAGACAGTTTATTTTCAAAGTACTGCATCTGTGTGTTGGCTTTATCCCTGTCAGGGGCCAGATATTGCCTGCATGAGAAAATGCTACTCTGATGATTTGTGATCCAAATTTCTGCTTTTGGAGACTGTTGAATCTTATTGTTCTAACAGCCAGAAGGCTGTTTCCTTTACCTTTTCTCACTGTACTTTTATTAGTCCGGAGTTTTATTTAAATCTTCCATCAAACATGCTAAGCTTGAACAGATGGACTCATGTAAAAGATTTCTAGTGTGGTGCCTGAAGAAATCACTGCATTACTTACTTACTGAAGAGTAAGGATACTCTTCGAAAAGTAGATCAAACTAAACAAAGGTGATTGAGTTTGATTGGTATAAAACTTGAGGAATGATTATTATGAGATCCTTGATACTCTCCGAGATTGGTTGTTTTCTTGCAGATGTTTCACTACCCAACTAGGTAACTTAATCAGTTACATACTGGTAGTTTATATATAACACAATATATACTTGCCCTGTCAGTGTTGGTGAGAGTGTCCTTGGAAGTTCCCTGATTAGGGTGTTGTTTATTATTTGATTGTTTGTCTGAGTTTATAGTTGATTGATTGGGGCATTGTTTACTGCTTGATTGTTGGTCTAATATTAATCTCTCCTTATCTGGATGTTGATTGATGGCAACTAGGCATTTTGGTCTTTTGTTTCTTTTTTAGCTTCTTGGTTTTCTTTTTTGAATGGTATATACGTATTGTTTATCTCTGTATGCCTGTTGATGGCTGACTTGTTTGAGTGTCAGACAAAGTACTGAGTAGAATGTTTTAAGATGCCAAAGGAAAAGTGAAACCCCTTGGGTGAGCAAGAAAAAAAAGATAAATCTGCCTGATGATGCAGCCTGAAAGATAGGTTAAAATTTGTCTAGCAAAACAAATCTATCTGTTTTGATCTTAGGGAAGATTTATTTCAAAGCATATTATTTTCCTCCCCGCATTTTGATCATGGCAAATCTCAGTAAAGCAAGAGAGAATTTCTTTTTTAAGCCTTGTCCTGAGGTTTGCTCAGCCACACTAATTCTGAAAGAATTTCATTCTTGATTTCAAATGAACCTGACTTGGCCTCTGCCTTTCCCGAAGTGGATGCTTTCCTTCATGAACCATGGGTTGCTGACAATACCTGGAAAGATTTTATTATTTTCCTGGGATTATCAGGCCTTTTCAAAGTTACAAATCTCTCAAGGACTGAAATCCAGTGCAATTTTTTTCCCTTTTATTTCCTTTGTCCTCTTCTGCAGCTTCCTTCAATCACAAGGTGCTAGTTATCTAGAAAATTGCTATTGCCACCTCAAATTACTGTCTTTTTTTCCCAGGGGTTGTGGATGTAATGCCCTTAAAGTAATAACTTTGGGGTAACAGCTGTTCTAGTCAGATAGTGACCTGAGTAAAATTATTGCATTATTGAGCATCAACAAAAGACACTTTGGTCTTTTGGTTTCAACCCAACTACATAAAACACAGAAAGCTTCCACAAGACAAGGAAGAATAAAAAGGCCTTAGTGCAAAAGAGATGCATGCTATATCTTTGCTAAAGGCTTCTCAGAAAAAAAAATTAAAATCAAGTAGTATCAAATCTCTGTTTTTGTGCATAAAGGAAAACAACTGGCAAATATACTACAAAATCAAGTCGTGACTCATTACATAAGGTTTGGTTAAGGGACTCTCTGCTTGAAATACTGTTGGATGCTTCTATATGAGTTGAACAAATTTTACAAGTATAAGACACTTCTGTATCTCACTTGACATCACCATTACTCTTTTAACTGCTGCTTTATTTTCCTAGGATTATTTGTGTAAAAGTGTCATAGCTTGTCTGAGGTAATGATGGGGATATGGTTAGGATTTTTTTTTATGAAGGGCTAGTATATAATAGATTATTTATTATTTAAAATAATAGGTATATAATGATTTGTTATTTATAATGATAATGCCAAAAAAACCATATCCATGGTGATCCCAATGGTTATTGGCATGTTGGGTACCATATCAAAAAAAATCTGGAATGTATCTTGCCCATGTGTACTGATTGTAGAGATGGGTAGCAGGTGCTTCATCTTATTACCCCACCATGATACCAATGCCTACAAGCCTGTAATGTGGGATGAGCCTATTAAGCTGGCATTGAATGTAAGAAGATGTTTATACTTGGATTTAATACCAATCTTACATATGTTTTTATTAGTCAACTTTCCTAAAACATAGATCCCAGGAAGTAGGGTCAAATTTTAATAGCAATCGCACAAATGTATAATTCTCTATGGATAGGGAGTAAAGAATGAGCACATACAGTAGGTTCACTGTGCTCCATTACTCATCTTTTTGAATTTTTATGTCTCTGTAGCTTTTCTTGTTGCAACCCCAAGCAATTTCAATCTGCAATTAAAACTATAATTGATTAATCAGGGTGACTAATAAATTAAAACCTGCCATTCTAATTTGAATGCATGGGCTAAAGTTGCTGCAATAGTTGATTGTACATACTCTTCGTACAGCCATGCCAACAGAATAATCAGGAAGCTTTGTATCAATTTTGAGCTTCCAGATGTTACTGAAGAATTTCAAATAAAAAAACAAGCAGAGTTGCAGATTCTTATTATGGATCTGAGTGGGGACATTTATGTGTCTTGTTGTTTGAGAATTGCTCCAATAAGATGGAACTGGATGGGTTCATCTTTGTCATCCTAAAGAAGCAGTTCATGGATGTTTATGGGATATTGGTAGAAGTAGCAAGAAAGAATACTTCAGAGTTACTCCTCCTTTTTCCAATAACAGGGCCAGGATAATAGTTTCCTTTGTGTTACTTTGCTACTTTTTGCAGAGAAAAAGTGGGCACAAGATCCTAATTCCTAAAGCAATTCCTAATTCCTTTCAATTTGGTGGTCTCAGTGCAACCTGCTCAGATAATATTTCTGTAAGAAAAGGGTGCACTGATAAAATATCCCTTTCAAAACACGTGAGGATTCCAGAAATGATCAGTGTTGAATTTTTCAGGAGGAAAAAGGATGCTATCCATCTACACCAGGGGTCTTCAAACTTGACAGCTTTAAGACTTGTGAACTTCAACTTCCAGAATTCCTCCTCCTGTCATGTTAGCTGAGGAATTCTGGGAGTTGAAGTCCACAAGTCTTAAACATGCCAAGTCTGAAGACCCTTGATCTACACAAACCATTTTTGTACCCAACATCTCAATTAAGGTTTCCAGGGGCTAAAATAACATTTCAGCTCTCTTTGTCTAGGGAACAGTTCCTGCATATTTCTGTAAATTTCTGCTTTACTTTCTACAGTGAATATAAGTTCTCAACTATTAGTAGAAGAAGTCTAGGATAGAGGCAGTGAGCTTGTCTATACTATGAACAATAACTGGGGACGACAAACCCTTCTTAACTTATCCAGCATAGTGCCTTTTTTCTATTTAAAACTAAGGTGGAAACTGAAAAAAATGTCAAGTGTTTTTGCCACATTTCTAAAATAAGACATAATAGGAAAGAAGCCTTAAGTTTCTGATATAGAAGTTAGAATGAGATGTGCATTGAGAAGAAACAAGAAAATCAAGGTATATTTAATGACAGAAAGAAAAGGGTCTAGCTATAGTTTCAAAAGTGTCAAAAGGTGTCATACATCTTTGTCCACTGCTATGTAGACCTCTCTGCCAATAATCTCCAATAATGCACTCAGCAGGATTGTCTAGTTATGGCAGGATGGCTCTATGTGGACAGTTGGCCACTTTCTCTGGGTGAAATCCAAAAATATCTCATTCCATGTGTTTTTCTTTTATCTTAATTGTAATCTACCCTCCATGGTAGGCTTGGCTTTACATAGATCACTCTGAGATAACATTGCTAACAATAAAAAATGTTGTATCTAAAAACTGGGTGGTGGTACAATAAATTCCAAGTTGTTCAAATACACACAGATTACATCAGTGTTTTGCATGCCCTAAATAGTTCAAAGCTTAAGTTTCACATAGATGATGAGATCATTATGTCGAGGTCAAACTACTTCCCATGGCTCCTAATCAATCTTTCTTTCCAAATTAGTTTCAACCTTACTCTTAAATCAGCTCTAAGATGATTCTTGGTTAAGGCTGGCTGCTGCAAAGCTTTCTTACAGCTATTGTTAATGCAGGACCATAATCCAGTAAATAGCTATGTAACATGTGGCATACTAATACATAGGATTATTTCATTTAGTCAATCTATTCTTTTCTTCCCTGAAATAAGAATGTTTTCCATAGAGTACTTATCCTTCAGTGAAGCATTCTCAGAGGATAAAGCGGAGATCAGGAACTCATTAGCCCAAACTTAAGGAAGAAAGGTCATGAAGACTGTTTTGTAGAAACTCAGAGGAGGGGAGAGAGATTGACATCTGACTCTAACTTAGAAAATGAGATTGCACTTAGCCTGCAGAAGTGCAGATCTCTAAGGATACACAATTACAGATCTGGCACACAAAGAAGCACTAGATTGCAAGTTGGAATTCCTTGAGAATGGCAGTCTGAAAAAGACAGCAGTTAAATCAATGGCCCGGAGCATGAAATCTTTAGTTTGTGGCTGGAATACTAGCTCTATTACACTGATTGCTTAGGCCAGGTGTATGATGCTCTGTGTTGATTTAGGCTTAGAGTTAGTTGTTTTTCTTCACCAGATGCTTGGACGTTGGTGTTAAAACCCTGTCTAGTTAGGTGACCATAAGCCTCTGTTAAGATCAACAGAAATGAGCTTAAGAAAAGATGTCCTCTAGACCGCAGGAAGAATAATAATGTACTTTTATTTATTTATTTATTTATTTATTCGACTTGTATGCCGCCCTATTCCCTAAGGACTCAGGGCGGCGAACATTAAAACAGAGAAAATTTACAATTTACAATTTACAATTTACAATTTACTTTTGGCTTCCATCTAAACCATCAACATAAGGTTTGCACCTGGGATTTGTAGTCATATGCTTTAGGCCATCAAAAAAAAAACCCTTGCAGCAAGACATAATTTTCCTCTCTCATGTACTATGGTGGATTGTCTTTATACAGGATATGTTTTGTCCAAACACATGGGAACTTTTTTTAATCGCTTTATCCCACACTTGTGGCATGCTGTGCACAGTTCTGGTCACCAAGATACAAAAAAAGATGTTGAGACCTTAGATAATGTGCAGAGAAGAGAAACAAAGGGGTCTTTGTTTCTTATAAGAGGCCTGGAGGCTAAACCTTATGATGAATGATCAAGGGAGTTAGATATGCCTACCCTATCAAAGAGAAAGTTTAGGGGGAGGACTGTCTTCCAGTTCTTGAGGGGCTGTCACAGAGAAGAATAGAATAGAATAGAATTTGGAGAACCTATTATCCAAATCACCTGAGGGCAGGACAAGAAGTAATGGACGGAAACTTGTTAATAAGAGATCCAACCTACAAGTAAGAAGAAATTTTCTGACAAGTGACAATGAATTAATCAATGGAAGAGCTTGCCACCTGGAGTTGTGGGTGTTCCATCACTGAAGGTTTGGACAACCATTTGACCAGGATGGTATAAGGTCCCCTGCCTTGTACAGCAGATTGAACTGGAAGACCTCCGAGGTCCCTTCACATCCTATAATTTTATGTTCTATGCTTTACCTACTGTATAGGTTCTGTACCACAGAACCTATAGCGATTTACCCAGAGTCTCTCTTAGGTCACAATGCAGGCAAGAAGTGAAAACAGCCTTATCTATCATTCTTGGACAGGAGCAATGAATACATGGGTGAAAACATGCCTTTCTGGAAATCATTCTGGCACAGTGAAAAATCCACTCTAGATCAATAGAAAATTTCAGGCAAGTATATAATACTTGAATACTTCAGCTTCAACCACAAGAATACAAGAGCACACAATAGATACAAACTCAAGGTAGACTGCACCAAACTTGATTGCAGGAAATACGACTTCAGCAACAGAGTGGTCAATGTCTGGAATACTCTACCTGACTCAGTGGTTTCTTCCCCAAAACCCAAAAACTTTAACCTTAGACTGTCTACTATTGACCTCACCCCTTTCCTAAGAGGTCTGTAGGGGGCATGCATAAGCGCACCAACATGCCTACCATTCCTGTCCTAATGTTTCTTTTTATTCGAATCCATTTCATGTATTCATAACCATGTTTATACTTGTACCTGTTATCTAATACTTGCTTGACAAATAAATAAATAAACAATATAATAAATTTAGTGGTAACTTTTATACAGTCCAACATCCAGGAACCCCCTGAAAGGTAAGGCCATGTAGTGATAATCTAGACAGCATTTTTTTTCCTGTGAAATAGTCTACTATTAAAGTAACCTTCTGTTTGGCAATGCAGGTGCAATGGATTAATAGTACCTATCTATTTATCTTCTCACATTGAAGTATTTTATTCTGGATTCAGGTTGAGTTAAACAAGTATCTTGGTCCTTATAGGTTCATCAAGTAGAATGGAATAATCTTTTTAGACCAGTTGTGTAAACAGTGCACAAATAATTTTGGAGTCACAATTTGGGTGAACTACAGCTACATTTAAATATCATAGAGTTATCAAAACTGAAATGTAAATATTCAGTTAATTAATAGATAATAGTCCAGAAACATAGAAAGCTCTGATCCTTTGCTACTTAGAATTGGTCATCCCAGTATATAAGTCTCAGCTTGCATAGTATCTGTCTATTTATAATTATTCTTTAAATCTTCTCTTAAAAAGTAGATAACATTACACAAAAAGTAGGAAGAGAATAACATATATTAAGTGAAAGAAATTAGAGATATGAAATAAGAAACTTGTTAAATCTGTATTTACTGGTAATATTCATTGTTTCCTTCTTGGCAAACTATTATTCTTCCAGCATGTCCATATATCACTTCTTATATTGCCTTTTGTTATTTAAAGCTTCTCAGGAACTCCATTCAAGCGTGTGTTTTTTTTTAACCTTCACTTTCCTCTTGATACATTTACTCTTCCTTTATGTACTTTTTCTGAAATTTGATCTTCATTTGTTTTAAATAAACAAACCATCACAATGTATTAGTTTCATGGTTAGTCACACTTTTGTAATTAGTCCAAATTCATGTGGAACAGATTTATTTGGCCCATGTCCCAGTGGTGGGATTTAAAATTTTTTACTACCGGTTCTCTGGGTATGGCTTGGTGGGTGTGGCAGGGGAAGGATACTGTAAAATCTCCATTCCCACCCCACTCCAGGGGAAGGTTACTGCAAATTCCCCATTCCCTCCACACATCTGGGGGAAGGTTAGTGCAAAATCCCATTCCCTTCCCACCCCACTAGTTTGCTTTCCAGCTCTGTTCTCCTGTGCAGAGCAACAAAAGAAGACCCAGCCAATCAGCTGGGACTTGGGAGGAGGCAGAGAATAGATGGGAGCGGGGCCAGTCAGAGGTCATATTTGCCAGTTCTCTGAACTACTCAAAATTTCCACTACTGGTTCTCCAGAACTGGTCAGAACCTGCTGTCTGCCATGTCCTCATCTTTTCTTTTCTTTTTTGCATATAGACTTTTTAAGTACCTCATATGAATAGAGGTATATCTATATTATAGAGCTCAGGTTTACTTTTTGAGACTGCATTAAGGTACTTGAGGGTAGAGAGGCCATCTTCAAAACCTTCTTTTAGGGGAAAGGTTGAACTGTAAAGGAATGAAAGAACTTGACTTCAAATAAAAGATGCATCTTCTGTCAGGATCCATTTTTGGAATGCCAAAAGAGTATCCTTATTTTGTTTTCTTTGCAAATGCTTTAATGGAACTAAAAGTGCTTTGCAGACAAAATCCATATTACCAAAACCAATTGAATTTACAATTTGTTTTTATTACCACTAAAGGAGCATTAATTCAAGCTTGGTATGCAATATAATGGCATACAATAACAATAATCTTGCTTTTATGTCTTTAAGCATGTGGAAAGCAAGGGCTTTGTCGCAAAATATAGTGCCCAAATGTCATTATAACCTGAAACTATGGCTGACAGTCACAATGTTTCTTTTGGTTGATGATCTGCTGTTTCTTAACCCAAAGTTCTCTTCCTTTCTTCTCCCTCTGTTATTGCAAACTCAGCAGGCATTTTCTCATCTACAACAGCATTCCATCATTTCCTAAAATGTGTTTGAGATCTTAGGATATTAAGGACTACTGTTTTTATGGAAGAGAGTTGGTCCAAGATTACAATTCGTCTCATGCAGAAAAATGCATTCATATAACTGGTTATCAGTTCTCATTTAACTTGAGGAAAGAGAATTAGTTTTTGGAACTTCTTTCAGAAGAGAATACCAAGGAATTCTTCATAGGTGGAATGTGTTTTGTTGCACTTCCCTAGATACAAAATAGCTGAGTCATGTGTGTGCAAATATTGAATTGCTAACTAGAGCATACAAAACTTTTGCTAGACCAATACTTGAATACAGCTCTTCAGTCTGGAATCCGCACTGTATATCAGAAGTTAATACAATTGAACGAGTCCAGAAGTATTTCACTGCTCGCAACAGAATACCCTATATCACCAGGCTTGAGATTTTGGGCTTGGACAGCCTTGAACTACACCACCTATGGTTAGACTTAAGCATAGTACACAAAATTATCTGCTACAATGTCCTACCAGTCAATGACTACTTCAGCTTCAACCACAACAATACAAGAGCACACAACAGATACAAACTCAATGTAAATCGCTTCAAACTCAATTGCAGAAAGCACGACTTCAGCAACAGAGTGGTCAATGCCTGGAATGCATTACCTGACTCTGTTGTTACATTCTCTAACCCCCACTCCTTTAACCTCAAACTACCCACTATTGACCTCACCTCATTCCTAAGAGGCGTGCATAAGTGAACCATCATACCTACTGTCCCTGTTCTATTGTCCCCATTTATTTGTACCTATTTCCTGTATTCTTACTCATGTTTATACTTATACCTATTATCTTGTAAGCGATTGACAAATAAATAAATAAAAAATAATACAATAAATATTCTGTTTTGTACAGTCGTATCTGCAATGATATACCATCTGCCTCAGCTCCCAAGATATAATTAAATCCCAGTTGAAGACCTCAGGAAAGAACTTCTCTCTTGGATTTTTCAGTCTGGGAAAAGAAATAATGAATTAATATACAGTATCAATGGTTGCAGAGAAATGGTAATGAATGTAGCAGAAAAGCCTCTACAGTAGCAACTTAATCATGTCCAATTCCTAGACCTAACTTCCTAGACCTCTAACTGCATTTAGCACTAAACAGCCCGTTTTGTTCCCTTTGAATTCTCAAATTACATTGCTGAAATTCAGCGCAGATTGCTAAATCAAAGCAGTGTAATTTCGAAGAATTTTTAGCAGTAAAGGAACTTAACTGAAATTGGAATGGGTCAACTTGTGGCCAACTTGCCACAAGAAATCTTGCCTCAGCCAACTCACCATGGGACAACTTGCCATGAGATAATTCTGTGCAGAATAACTCAATGTGATAAAAGTGATCCGCCATCATTTCTTTAATTTTATTTCCATTGAATGCAAACAATGTCAAAGAAACAGTGAACATCTATTGCATTGAGTTATCCCGCATGGAATTGTCCTGCAGCAAGTTCATTGTAGCAAGTTATCCCATGGAGAATTGGCCATGGTGAGATGATCATGGTGAGATGACGGTGGAGAGTTGGCCGTGATGAAATGGAGAGTTAGTCATGAGGAGATTGCCATGGGGAGATGCCCATGACAAGTTGACCACAATGAGTTGTCCGAGACCTAGCTGAAATGGACCTTCATATACAGCAACTGTACTAAGTGGCTTAGATTTACCTCCATAAAGAGTTACATATAATAGCCTCCTTGTCATTTCATATTTCAATCATGTGCATAAGCTGAATGAAATCTGGGTAGAATTTGGGGGAGATGGTGGAGGCCTGCTATCAAACCTATCATTTTTGAGTTCCTAGCTCTCAATGTTTTGGCAGTCCCTGAATTAATACATGCAGTAAAGAAAAAAGCAAGGGGCAACTTCATGCATTCAAAAATTAAACAAAGCATGCTTGTTGTCTGGTGTTGAATTTGAGAGATAGATTTTTGAAATGGAACCATCAAAATTCTCATTGTTTCTATAGTGAAGACTGAACAATGTGATGTGAAATACCACAATCTTGAGAGATATTTAGATGCAGAAAATTTTGAAAGCATTTCCAGGCATTCCTAATATGAGAGCTGTAGGAAAGGGCTGTGCATTGATTCATTCTTTCTCTTTTTAACTGCAGTTGAGGCATGTTTCCAAGAGACAGTGGAAAAATGCCATGATTGAGAAATGGCTTTACTCAAAGTACTGTCACTTTCAACCTGATTGATTCTTTGTGTGCAGAAAAAATAAATCTGTACTATCTTGAGAAGCTGGTCCTTCCCTTCCCTTCCCTTCCCTTCCCTCTTCATCCATTTACTCCCCTTC
The DNA here is from genome assembly GCA_009733165.1 of Naja naja. NCBI lineage: Eukaryota > Metazoa > Chordata > Lepidosauria > Squamata > Elapidae > Naja > Naja naja. The sequence continues at coordinate 9,952,714 of CM019161.1, forward strand.
TCCTCCTTCTTCATCCCTTCCCTTCTCTTCCCTTCAGAATTATTTACATGTTTTTCCTCAGTTGAAAATTAACATATTCCATCAGCACAGCAAACCCAGTCGAAATATAATTTCCCACCTTGAAGGCAGAGACTCCACAAAATCACATATGCTTATCATTCAGAACCAGAAATATATATATATATATATATATATATATATATATATATATATATATTTGCTTCAATGGTATTAATAAAAATTGACATGGGAAATGTTTGCCCATGTGGCAAAGTAAGATATTTTTATGTATAACCTTTGTTTAATTTATTCTTCTCTTTGTTTTTATTTTTTTCCGAAGAGGGGATTAACCTAACTTGAATGCTTGGCGTGTACCAGATTTGCAAACAGGTCATAAATAGGCTATTGAATGTTAATAAGTTGGATAAATAGAGGAAAGACTCAGAATTAGTCTTCCTCAGTGAAACCCATTATCCCAGGAACAAATTGTTGTATAGTGAATGTTTGGAACTTGCAGCTATTATGAAATAACTTTGAGGCAAAGATCAAAGTGGATTTGCAAAACAACTGGATAGAAAAAAATGTCAATCAAAGTGGGTGAGAAGTGGATGCAATTTATAATCCCTCATCCCCCACTGGAATTAATGGTCTTTATTATGTAACCTATTCTATTTCCATATTTCAAGGTCTTAGGGTTATTTTATTAAAGTTGTAGAACATTTAGGCAAGGCAATGCTGTAAGATCTGACTATGCATATGCATACAAGTATGCATTTATTTATTCATGGGATTAAAATGATATTGTCCAGGTACTTTTGATTTTTTGGCATTGCTTCTATATTGACTACTGGTTACTGCCTGGACAGGTCCTTGCCATTTTTATTGGCAAAGTTTTTCAGAAGTGGATCACTATTGCCATCTTCTTCTTAGGGCGGACAAGACTGACTACCCCCAAATCACTCTGTTGGCTTTGTGCATAAGACAGGACTAAAACTCACTGCCTCCCTGTTTCTAGACTGGTAACTTAAGCATTACATTGAACTGGCTCTATGTCTAGTTACTATGATGTCAAAACTGTAGCATAAGGATGAAGTTCGTGTGTATGTCGGATTCTTCCCAAGTATATTTAGAAATATTCATGGAAACTTTAACATTATTGTTTCTCCCACTAGGAGTTTATGTGTATTTGACAGATAACATCCACACCCACAACTAAGATAACAGTGGCTTTAGTTGCTAAGACAACTTTCTGTATTTGAAAAGGTATATTTCCTTACAGATATAATTTCTGGAAGGATACATGTGGCAGAATTAGGACTCTATCTTTCTCTTGTCCCTTCTCTATATATTTCACTAGTACTCATATTAATTTTCTATTTTTCTTTCTTCAAAATCTCAAGAAACACACACGAGACTCAAAGACTAATTGCAAACTGTGGCCCTTAAAAGTCCTCCCCCCCAATTAAATAGCTTACATGTACATCTCTTTGCAAGTCTCCAATTTGTCTTCTTTCTAGTAGTGGGGAAAAGAACTTTACTGGATACAAATATTGTAACATGCTCATTTTATAAAATATAAAAAAATGCAATTGCACTAGTTTGTAGATGTTGTATATAACAGATCCAAGAGTGGTTTTAAGATGAAAAGGAAAGGAGATTAAAAAAGGTTACAAATCTCTCATTTAGAATTATCAGATGGACCAGATTGGACATGCATATTAGTGCTCATACTAATTCTCACTAAATGAGAAATGTTTAAAATGTAATGTCTATTTATACCAAAAATGAGAATGCTAATTTTACATTAAATGGTGTCCTCATATTTCCTTCTTTCCCTTTCTAAGATTTTCTCATTTCTTATGATGCATATGTAGTTACTTAAGTTGCAATTCCTGGAAGAATAAAAATAGCTGGCAGACATGCAAGAATATGCAAGATTTCAAGAGACCCTGTGGCTTATTAATAAATTGCTCATCCAAAGTTCATTAAAGTACTTTAACCACAACAATCGGTGACCAAGCAACAGGCTCATGCATTTTTCTGTCTTCTCATTCACCTCATGGCAGTTGCTACAAGAAGGTGAAAATAACTTTTGGGATGACAGTAAATGTTACTATGGTTACAATCCATTTGGTGTATGCAGATTACCCTTCTGTATAAATGCCCCATATTAGTGGAAATGACAGTGAACTAGTGAATTGCAACCAATTCATTCTCAACCATTTTTACTACTATGTAGATTTTATTTGAAACATTTGAATTGTCAGAGATAGTTCAGTTGAATTTAGAGAAAAAGTACCTTGCACAAATGATTCATTATTTAAATTGATTTGGATCTCCCAGTGATCCAATCTGGGTTGATCACCAGGACCAGAGGCTTTGTCTTCTAAGCTTTTGGAATTGTGCTGGAACCCATCTTCAGGGAACTTCTCTTTAGCAAATTGTGTGCTGTTCTATGTGTGGTATTTAGAAGATGGGCTCCAGAATGAGCCTGAAATGTCGGAAGACAAACCTTTGGTCCCGGTTGCTGACCCAGATTGGATCCTGCAACAATATCCTAGAACATGTATATTCACCTTCATTCATGAGTTGAATATATTTGATCTAATCTTTCAAATGGATTTGAATGTACAGATAGATGAATTTATTAGCATATCCAGTTGAAACAACTCCAAACTGAATCTCTTTATATCTATACATTTATTACATATTTATTTGCAATAGAACCCAATTAGATGCTTGTGTAATTCCAAGTAGCTTTAAGTGAAAATTGTAATACAAATTAGGAAGCATTGAATCAGAGATGTACAACTCAATACATCTTTTTAACTTATCCATAAAACTAATCCAGTTCAACTCCATGATGTCTGAGTCAATTCAGTTCAAATTTTCAAATTATATCTGATTCTTTCTGAGTTATTACATTACATGTGTGCATGTCGAGAAAGCTTCTGATTCAGTCTGAATAAATTCAAAGAACTCAATGTAGTTCAGTGAATCAAATGGATCTGTCTATTTAATTGATATTATCATATAATTCCATCTGAATTCATGTGGAGTATTAGACACTCATACAGATTTAATTTTTAGAATGATTTATTTTCTGAACATTTTACCACACAAAACTGTATATTTGCAGGCATATATCAAGTACAATAATTTTTCTTGGATTGTATCTAATATGTCAACCAAAGTCTAAAGTTAAATGAAATGCTGACATGCTGAGTCTTTGCATTTTTATTTGAAAAAAAAACTATATTACTACCCTATTTTCCCTCTTTTACTTTTATTTTTAAATGCAAGTTTTGAGCTAACCCTTGCTTTATGAAAATCTGTTAGAATTAAGATTTGTACATCAGATCAAAACACCTGCTTAAAAGATAAATATATTTAAATATCAACCTTTCCCTCTTGATTGGTTTTTATAGAAGAGAACTACATTACTGATTAGAAATTGGCATTTAGGTTCCATGACCTTCCAAACAACAACTAGAGTATAGGTAATATTCTGTAACACTTGTTTCCACCCCCAGCTCATTTAGCTAAAAGGGCACTTTCAAGTGTACTGCTATAGTTTATTTTTTTCTTCTATTTGCATCATTCCACAATTTCTGGAATGTCATAGGAAAAAGAAAACAAAGTTTCTGGGTCATAGAAACCCACTTTATGCCATCATTTTAGTTAGATAACTGGAATTGTTTGTTGTATTGAGTTGCACTTCTCCTTTGTGTCAAGACGAAAAGTTTCCCATCAATTGCAATCTGACCTTTCAAACAATAGAAATGAAAACACAATGGACTAATCCTATCCCCCAAGATTTATCTGAATTCCAATTTCCATCTGTTAGATGATGATTGGTGGGCACTGATGCTGTTGACTGCAACAGTATTGGACAGTAACGTATCACCCATGTTAGTTTTGTGTGCTGTCCAGAGTCCAGAGTTGGGCAGCCGATAAATGTAAATAATAATAATAATAGCCATTGAGCTACCAACCAGCTCCAAAGACTGTGAATCTCACTAAAGATTAACCAATAATAATAATAACAATAATAATAATAATAATAATACAACAGCAACAGCAACTGGAATAATTTTAGTGCAGATATCAATAGACTATGGCCTACAGAAATGTGCTGTAATAGCAATGAATCATGGTAAAATCAGATTAACATGTGAAATGGCTAAATTATCAGGAGGCATCAGGATGAAGCTTAGTATTTGACATCTGCAGTTCGATAACACCAAGCATGGAGAAGTTAATAGTAAAGCATACATCCAAAGAGTGAAAAAAATTCTAAAGTCAAAATTAGTGGAAACATTATCAAAGCCATCAATATCTGGGCCATACTTGTGATATGATACACAACTGGAATTACTGTACTGAATAGAGGCTGAAATGGGAAGTTTGGATTAAAAAAAACCAAGAAAGCTAGTGACTATCCACAATGCATTATATCCCCAAAGTGATATTGATAGCTTATATTTTTTTCCCTGCAGAAATGGAGGCAGAAATTTATTTTAACTCTGTTCAAAGAAGAAAAATGTGCATTGGCTGATTAAAAAGACAGCAAAAACTAAGCATTGATGCAAGTTAAACATTGGAATTTACTGAATGTGCAGGAAACAATACATGAATATTGAAATAAAATAATCAAGACAAGAACAGAAAGCTGGCAAGGAAAAATGTTACATGGTCAATTTTTACAAAAAATCGAGGGGGAAAGTAGATAAAAAATGAAACCTGGCAATGGCTTACAATTGGAACATTAAAAAATGAACTGGAAGTCTTGATTTTGGCAATTCAAGAGCAAGTTATTCAAACTAATGCAATCAAGGCCAGAACTGAAAAAATCACCAACTGATTCAAAGTGCAGATTGTGCAAAGAGTAGATTGTATGTTCACCTCATGCAACAAGATTGCACACACTGATTATAAACAACAACATAACATCTGTAAAAATAATTATGTGTCTGTAATGAAAAGTTGGTGAGAATGTAGTTGAAAAAGTAGTTGAAAACAAGCAATATTGTGGAATTTCTGAATACAAACTGATTAAAGTCTTGGTTCACAATACATCAGATTAACTTGATTGACAAGAAGTAAGTGTGGATAATTGATGTGGCAATACCAGGAGCTAGTAGAATAGAAGACAAAGAATCAGAGGCCATAAAGTAGCAAGATCAGAAAACTGAAGTTGAGAAATTATGGCATAAACCATCCATGGTAATTCCAGTGATTATCAACATACTGGGTGCCATACTTACAAATCTTTAATGGCACTTAGAAAGTCTGCACATTGTCAAAATTTTCATCTTTCAATTACAAAAGATCACACTGCTTGGATCTGTACATATATTATGCTGATATGTTACAATATCCTAGGTTCTTGGGAAGAACACAGTGTAAATGAAAGCAAACACCAGCTAAAGAACTAGTGGTTGTGATTTCACAATGTTGTGCATATAATACAAATAGAAATAAAACAGCTATGGCAAAAGAAAGCAAAGATAGTGACAATAGGGCCTTGGTGGCTCAGGCTGTTAATTGCCTGCACTTAAGTTCCAGCTGCCTACAACTGCTGTAGGCTCGAATCCCACCAGGCTCAAGGTTGACTCAGCCTTCCATCCTCTCGGGGTCGGTAAATTGAGGACCCAAGATTGTTGGGGGCAATTAGCTGACCTTGTAAAAATGCCGCTTAGTAATAAGCAGGCATATACAATGGAATGAAGGCTATTGCTGAGCACACTGGGTTGTATCCCAAAAATTGTAAGCCACCCTGAGTCTCCGGAGAAGGGCGGCATATAAATGTAATTAAATAAATAAATAATAAATAAATAATAGTCATAGGTGCCTTGGGCGCAATCCCAAAACAACTGGGCACCACCTGAAGGCCATTGACAAATTCACCATCAGTCAATTGCAAAAGGTTGCTTTCCATGGAACAGCTGACATCCTGCAACAATATCTCTAACATGACAAAACATCAACTTCTGCCTATCCTATGTCCTTGGGAAGGACTTGGTAGATGAATAAAAATGCCAGATCTAGTCTAAACATATGGCTGACTGTAGAACCAGCCATAATAATTGTTGTGCTAATGTGGTGGCTCCTCTAGTTGAGGCAAGATATAATAAAATATAGGTCTCATGACAATGTATAAATTGTTACTATTGAGCTTGCAACATATTTGAGGTACATGAAAGAAGGAACTGTTGAAAGCGGCACTTGGATTATACATATCCACATAATTTTTCTGAGATTTCATTATCTTCAAATAGAACCTCATCTATTGCTGTGCAGCACCCCAAGTCACTTTTGGTGAGATGAAATAAATAAAATCTCAATGGCTTTTCACTGCAATAAACACATTTCTGTCAATTAAAAATAAGCTGTTATGTATATTGTAGGAAATAGTGCAAAGTAGTTATCTGAAATCTTTATCCAGTTTTAGCCTGGCAGATTATTATGCCCAGTTTCAGAAAGCTTTGCCTCAACTTTTAAGGATAATTTTGGTTTCAAAATGTTTTAAAAGTTGTGATGTGGAACAAAAATTAACACACAAAAAGGTCATACACCAAATTCACTTTCCATGGATTTAGATTTGTAGCTCTAATCATGTCAGAGGAGATTATCAAGAGATTAGGGCAATTAAAACAAATGAATAAGGGTTTAAATGTTTATGAAAAAGCTGTTATATTGTGGAATCAGACTTTTTAATGGACTGCAGGCATTAAACAGACCTTGTATTAAACTTTGAAATTAATGGGTCACTGTATAGTGTTCCAGTCTTCAGTGCTTGATAAGATTAATTCTTGCTTATATAGCAAAGTCAATGGCTCATTTAATTTCATATAAATGTTTAACATTAAATTGCTTTTGGATTAAGTCTAAACTCATTATTCATTTTAATGTTTGAAGGGAGTTTCATTTTTCTTTTATTTCTTCCCTAAATTACAAGTTTTACCATTAATTGAAGCCCTGTTTCTGCAGAGCTGAAAAATACAAGTTTTATAAATTTAATAGGAGGAATAATAAAGATCTGTGTGGTAACATTTGTTTTAAGCTTGCATGCATTTATGAGTCAGGAAAAAGAAAAACATAGGAAAAAAGAGACAACTTTCATATAGAGTAATAAACCTTTAGTTATCCAATGGCTACTATCCTTTCCAATGTCTGACAGTCCTCCTCCTCCTCCTCCTCCTCCTCCTCCTCCTCCTCCTCCTCCTCCTCCATCATCATCATCATCATCATCATCATCATCATCATCATCATCATATTTTCCAACCTCAAGTAGTATATGTGTCAGGTCCAAAGAACCAGGTCCAGATTTAGATTCAAATTTACTTATTTATTGCTTAAGCCTATGCACTGGAATCTTTTCAATAACAGTTTGCATCTGGGTAAATTATATAAGTTTCAAGGGAGGGGGCTGGTCTTTGTCCTCCTGGGACTGCATAGAAATTCTAAACCGATTCCTCATTTGACTCTTCCTCCTGTCTCTGCCAGTCTTTCTCTTACAACATGTGACTGACAAGTTCTGTTGAATTCAGATTGAACTTGACCATAAAAGATGTGTCAACTAGTGTTTGATAACCTAGTAGTGAAAGGGATATAAATCCAAGCAGAGGAAGAGGGAAAGGAAAGATATAAGGAGGTTGGAAGGTATCTATGGAGATAGCATATTAAACAGTCAAACTCAGTGGTCTCCTGCGATTAAGGAAAACCTCTACAACTTATAGGGATAAGAAGAGGTTTTTTTTTAATTTATAGTACTCATGATTGGACTGCCATGGATGGGAACTCTTCCTTCTCCAAGAGTTTAAATCAGGCAATCTTGTTGAATTGATGGGTACAGTTCCACTTCTTTTGAACATGTTATTGCTATTCTCATAAAATGGCAGCTATGGGAGCTTTGCCTGCACACAGAAGAGATACCTTATTAGACATAGCTTGTCAACAGCAACAAAAATCAATTTACCAGAAAGATATAGACATGGAGAGGCTCTTGTATGGCATAATAATGTAATCTCAGTGTTATTATACTCCCTAACATTCTTAATAAGACTTCCCCCCTCCCATACCACTTTGTTCTTGCTGAGTGGCTATTTTGAGGAAAATAATCTGAATTAAAGTGAAAAGTTATTTAGAGGTAATGAGTGAGGGGCTAAAGGTAAATGAGACAATATATCTCTAGCAATTTTGTGCTTCAGATTAGATGCCTAACGGAGCAAGAAAACTAAAAGATAACTACTTCATTAAAATGAGAAGTGAGTGATCTGTCTGAAAAAGGGATTGAACAAAAAGGATCAACAGCATATGAAGTTACTATTCATCCTGATATATTAAGTAAGACATCATAAACAAATAATCATGTTCTATTCAAAGCATACCCTGTGATTGGGAAATTAATAAGAGATTCACAGAAGGCTATTTGGCTTCTATAAACCTTATTCTCAGACTGAATTGAAATGAATTGGAAAAGTAAGTTGTCTAAACAAAGTTGAGGGAACCAGGTTTATGAAAAAGAATTCTCCTCCAATGAGAATCTCAGCTTCTCAGCTTCACATCTCTTCAAAATATTCCAATCATTTTTCCCATTCCTCATACATTACATTTTTGACATTCTAATATTCACTCTTTTCAAAATGTATTAAGAGAGAGAGAGAGAGAATATGAATGAATGGATGGATGGATGGATGGATGGATGGATGAATTTTGGACTGTTTAGTGCTCTCTGAGTTTGGTTGATTGTTTGCAGACATTTAATTACCCAACTAAGTAATATCATCAGTGCTGATATTCATGTTCATTTCATTGATGATGTTACCTAGTTGGGTAATGAAAAACCTGGAAGCAAACTATCAAGCTCAGAGGGCAGCAAAGTTTCCACAGTTCACTCCTGAGCTGCATATATTTTCTTCTATTGATAGACATAAAGATACAAATGTAGCAAAAATCCTGGAAAATATATTGTACGTATGTCTCATTATGAACTTTTCATCAACTGCCATCCCCGTTGAGAATTTCTTTGGTGAGAATCCAATATTTCCTTCAGGATAAATTGCTAAAAATAAGTTAAAAGTTGTCTAATTGTAACTCTTATTGATAAAATTCTTCATTTTTCAGCAATCATAGAAAAAGAAGTTAGTTTTTCAAACTATTGAAATGAGGATTTAAGGAAATCAGGGAGGTGACACAAAGACTAATCCTAACATATAGCAATAGCAACAACACTTAGACTTATATACCACTTCATAGTGCTTCACAGCCCTCTCTAAGTGTTTACAGAGTCAGCATATTGCGCCGAACAATCTGGGTCCTCATTTTACTGACCTCAAAAGGATGGACGTCTGAGTCAACCTTGAGCCTGGTGAGATTCTAACTGCAATTGGCAGTAAGCAGAATTAGCCTGCAATACTGTTGGACTCTATATCACAGCATGAATCCATAACTGCAAAACAGAGTTGCATCAATGTTCATCTGAACGATGTTCTCTTTCTTTCTGTAGCTCTTTTCCACATCAAGAAAAGACAGGGAGGAACATGATTGTCCTGTAGGAGCTCTAAATAAAGACTTGTGACATGTTTGCTACTTACTGAATGAAAAGTGTGTCTTCAAGTCATGAAATATACATCTAATGACCAATTTAAAGTATGCACTTATTTTCAGTGCAGAAGTATAACATAGCTATATGTTTGACTTCCAAGTGATGTCATGTGAAAACAATCCAGTTGGAACATTTAACATTCTAATGGCAAAATATACACAGCCTTTATGATCACTTCCTTTCCTCCTAATTGAGCTCTCATCTTTTGCCTGAGTCCCCAAATTTAAATAAAAAAGAGATACTTATGCCGTTCTTTGTGAATTTGTAAACTGCTTCCCAATGCAGTTTTTCTGATTTTTCACTCACCTGGTGAGAAATTGCAACTCCTTTGTGAAGCTACATCTACAAAATGGCAAGGGAGAAGCCTTATCAAAGAAGAGATATCAAGCTGTCAATCACACTGCTGACACATTCCAGTGATGATGGGAAAACAATTCCTTTAATATAGTTTGATATTTGATAAGAATATGACAAAACCAAGTTGCTTTTCTTCCCCCTTTCATCAGATACATTATGCCTTAGGGGGTTTCAAATTTGATCTAACATTTGTGTGCATTAGAGAACAGATATGCGCCAAAAATTGTATTCAAGGGGTAAAGTAGATGGAATTTGTTAAATATCATTAAAGTATAAAGCTTTTATCTTCAAAACAGTAGCAATATCTTGATGTACATTTTTTCCTATCCTTTAAACATTAAGAGTTGATGTTTGACCTATATTGAGGTGATTAAAATTACATGCACCTCTACACATACCGCATAATATAGTATGTGTATTATGCCATGTGGGAAACAAAATCTGCATTCTTTCTGCATATTTCCATTCTCTTTGAAAGGGATAACTTGTATTAAAATTCTATCTCAACAGAGAAAATAATTTTAATAAAAAATTGTAGATGGAATGCAGATTCTTACACCTAATAATCATAGGTGAATAATTAATAATTTAATAAACTTGTATGACACCCAATTCCAGATTACCCTGGGCAATTCACAACAATCAAATAAATCACAATAGAATCCATAAAAATTAAAGGATGGTCAATGGGTGTGCAGGAATGTGCCTTTTAGTATGCAATAAAGTCTTTAATAATCTATAGTTCCTTGGAATTCCTACTTCTATTAAAACCTAAGAAAAGTAATATTCATATTCCCCTCCAGACAGTTTAGGAGGTTTTGGATGCCATGGAGACTTTAAAATAAATAAAATAAACATAATAGAAAACAACAGTACCAACAGTACTATACCAAAGTAAGCTCCTGAAAAGCCACCCTGAGTTAATTAGAAATAAATTCTCAACCATTTGGAGCATTAGCTATCAAAACTGAAAACTTTGTTACAGTGGAAGAATGCTATGTTTTGGCATAGCATTAATACATAAAGAAAGGGAAAATATTGATGTTTGGACCCCTTACGTTGAAGTGTTTACCCAGCTCTATTGTAAGAACTCGATCATAAAAGAAGATAAATGTGTAAATCCCTTATGGATCAAGGTATCCAGTTTTTGTTAGAAGGTGGGAAAGGAGTGTAAAATGAAGTTGCAACCTCAAAAGCATCCATTTCAGAAAAAGAAATTCACCTTTAGAAAGAGTAGATAAGATGACAGCAATGTTATGTATTGTGTGGGTGACTGGTAATATACCCTCATTATAAAACAGTAGAGAATTCTTATTCATCCAATTCAAACGGATTAATAAGCCTAGACAAAATACCCTCTGTTTATCCATTGACATGGGGCACATCCAGATCATTTTTTTTCTGTTCCTCCAAAATTGGAATTTCACAAGTTACGGCTTGAAACGACTGTATTGTTTTAGGATTTCAGGATGCACTGAAAATGAAAATATTTATGTTTGTGACCCTGCAAACATAGGAAGTTCACAGTCTACCAGAACCTGTCCTTCTTGTCTAAAAAATGAGCTTGGAGATGTGTCAAGAAATCAGTGCTACTCTGATTCTTAATCCCTTTTCCTCTTTATAAGAAAAGGAAGATGCTCATGATAGTACCAAGCTGCTTACTTGGGAAGCTGTTCTTTATTCTGTTTAATCATCATGTTGGGAAGTGATGGATTCCTTCAAATGCTACACAGAATTTCTGGTTCAACATTTATATCAGAATTCAGAACTCCTGCAGCAAAGTTTGCTGCTTACAAATGGCAGTTGCCTTCCATGTAACAAAAATATTCTGCTGAAAATTGACCTATTCCAGGATAGTAAGTCCTCACATTCTGTATGTCACAATGACTGGGAGCAGAGGTGGTATTCAGCAGGTTCTGACCAGTTCTGGAGAACTGGTAGCAGAAATTTTGAGTAGTTCGGAGAACCAGCAAATACCACCTCTGACTGGCCCTGCCCCCATCTATTCTCTGCCTCCTGAGTCCCAGTTGATTGGCTGGGTCTTCTTTTGTTGTTCTGCATAGGAGAACGGAGCTGGAAAGCAGGTTAGTGGGGTGGGGAGGGAATGGGGATTTTGCAGTATCCTTCCCCTGCCATGCCCACCAAGCCATGTCTACCAAGCCATGCCACGCCCCCAAGCCACCCCCACAGAACCAGTAGTAATTTTTTAAAAATTCCACCATTGACTGGGAGCATTACCTGGCATAACTAATGGTGAGGCCTGTTGGGAATTGCAACTTGGTATCATTTGAAGAGATACTGTTGTCTCTGGCTTAAATGCATTGATGACATTCAGAAGACTCCGGTTTTCATAGAGAGATAGAGTAACCATATATCTGGCAAAAGGACGACATGTCTTCCTTGGTGTCTCCATATCCTTCCCGGCCAGGCATAGACTTATAATCAGAGATTGTCCAGGTTTTTGAGTATCAATAGCAATAGCACTTAGACTTATATGCTACTTCACAGTGCTTTTACAGCCCACTCTAAGCAGTTTAGATAGATAGATAGAGTACTTTTTGGCCAAGTGTGATTGGACACACAAGGAATTTGTCTTGGTGTAAATACTCTCAGTATACATAAAAGAAAGATACATTCATCAGGAGTCGATAATCATAAGGTACGACATTTAATGATAGTCATAGGGTACAATAAGCAATCAAATCATACTAGGAAACAGTCAATAAAAATTGTAAGGATAAGCGGTTTACAGAGTCAGCTATCAGGGTTCCAAGTAATAGATCCATTGATTGGGCCACGTAATTTCAGTATATTGACCCCAACAATCTGGGTCCTCATTTTACCTACCTCAGAAGAATGGAAAGCTGAGTCAACCTTGAGCCTGGTGAGAATCGAACTGCCAAATTGCAGGCAGCTGATAGTCAGCAGAAGTGGCCTGCAGTACTGCATTCTCACCACTGCACCACCAAACAAGCTTTCTCTTCCTGGGCAGCATTTCTCTGTGTTCAGGGCTCCCCTGATAATGCTGCTGCCTGAAATTGACAAGACCTTAATTAGTTAGTTACATACTGAACATTCCTGCCATTGAAAATCCAGTCTATCTGATGCTGGAAAAATGCATATACATGTAGTCCTAAGTACATTTTTGCAGGTTTTTACTGTAAATTTTGTCATGGATTCCAAGAAAATTAAACAGTATGCTTTTCTTTCATTTGTCCTTTCTAATTGTCTGCAGCCTCCTTTGTCAGTTCAGATATTTGGTAACCCTAAGAGGGAAGTGCGGCTGTTGACATAGCAAAAATGGTTGTAGACTTAGTCTACTTCAAGTCATAAATTCAGCTCAGATAATTAAGTCAGTGCATTTAGACCTCTTCATTTTAAATCATCTTTTTTTAACAAGGACTTGTGACATTAGAGCATTCAATTCTGGAATATCTATCACAAATGATGAAGTTTCTTGGATGAGAAGTGAAACATTTTCTTCTTCTTCCTCAAGGAAGAAACAGTTGGGCTGCCTTTTGAAAAAGCACCTTTGAGACAATTATGATCTGGATGACTGAGGATCTCCACAAACATTTGGAAAAATCCAGTGAAACAAAATACCAAAAGTAGCATCACTGGGTTTATGACTTTGCTCCATATGCCCAAGATCTTTGATTTTTTAGCTCAGATATGGATTGAGAACTCTTCTGGTCCTCAACTTCCATATCTATCTTTCAAAAGCAGGAATTAGTTGTAAAATATATCTAAGTTTTATTTTTGTTTTGTCCCTTTCCCTACTTTTCCTTTGTTTTTTTGCATTCCAGTGTCTTGCTAGGCTGCAAACTGCGTGAGACAGAGGTTCCTTAGGGAATCTTTCAGGATTTGAAATTCACATCACTTCCCCCCACCACCCCCAGTACAGCTGTCAGTTGATCAGATAGCCGAGAAACTGGTAATAACACAGGCTCTGGTGAAATATGTTTTTGGTACATAATTACCTTTGTATTTAGTCCCCCTTATCCCTGATTGTCAGCATTTTAATTAAAAGGAGAATATGAGAACCTGGGAAATGTAATTGTTTGTGGAGTAGAAAGACAAGGAGGGGGGAGAAAATCTTGACTCATGTTGGAAACCTGCCTAAGTTTGAAAAATGTATCAGTTCAATCTGCCATCTTTGTTTTACTTTGAGGCCTATCTTTCTCAACTTTCTTTTGCACCACAGTCAAGCTGATATTAATTCAAGGTACAAGAAATGCTTTAAGTAAGACATATGAGGGAGCTGGTCTTCATTCTACCTTCTAGATAAGGTAGTTTCATTACCGAAGTAGCTGCCTTTGGGATTTCTCCCTTTTGTTTCTTCATTTCTCTGCAAAGCCAATGTAGTTTCGAACATCTGCATGATTGGCAGCAATTCAACACGGGCAGCTTCTACCAGCAAGAACATGGAATAAAAGGGAAATGTGTTTAATGGCATTTCTGGCTGCTGTTTCATTGTGAAAAAGCATAGCCTGTCAGGGAAACAAATCATTTATAATAATTATTATTATATTATAATATATTATAATAATATAATATATATTATATATATATAATATTATGATAATAATGCATAAGTGCACTAACGTGCCTATCGTCCCTGTCCTATTGTTTCTTTTATTTTTCTTATATATATTCATTTCATGTATTCACAACCATGTTTATCCTTATACTTATTATCTTGTAAGCGATTGACAAAATAAATAAATAAATACATGCATACATACATAAAATCTTGGGGAACTGTTTGTTTTCTTTATAAGGCTAGTGTGACTGGATGCTTTAGTGTAAAACAGGAAGCAATTCTGAAGCCAAGTCACCTACTCCCTTTCTTCTCTTTCTTTGTTTCATTATAATTTGCAACAGCCTGGGGTTATTAGGAATTGCAGGGGGGAAATTGAGAATAAAATATAAAGAATGTTTGGAGAAGGACATAATTCCATTCAGATGTTTGTTTGCTAAGTGTGTGTATTGGCAACTCCAGAAGATAACCACAGCAATGATTTCTCTCCCTCCCTCTTCCTCTCCCTCTTCCCCTCCCCCTCT
Organism: Naja naja; assembly: GCA_009733165.1. Classification (NCBI taxonomy): domain Eukaryota; kingdom Metazoa; phylum Chordata; class Lepidosauria; order Squamata; family Elapidae; genus Naja; species Naja naja. Next base: position 9,967,745 of record CM019161.1, read on the forward strand.
CTCCCTCCCTCTCTTTCTCTCTCCATCCTCTCTTTCTTACTTGGAACAATAGCATTGGAAGAATGAAATTCACATCATATAAGTCACATGGTTGTGTTCCTATGGCAACTATACACTCTCTGCAAAACCAACATGGATAAATATCAAGTCCCCCAAAAGAAAAAAAAAGACACATACAGTTACTTCTAAGCACTTTCCTTTATTGCCTCTCACATACGGACAGAAATTTTGCCAAAATATAGCAACTAGTTGTATTGTTAAAGATAGACTGACAATTTCTAGTGAGGAGCTATCTTATGTCTCTTTGTCCCAACCACTTTGCTTTGCTCTCTCTTGGTCCTCTGGAATGCAATCCCTTTCTCCTTGGAATCCAGACTACATTCCACTACAATAAGAAAAACGGGCCCAAATCACTTCAAGTTATGCAATTATTAAATAAGGAGGTTGGGAAGAACCAAGTACCTGACAGCTAGTCACCACAAGGTGACACAAAGGAAGGAAAAGATAGTTCAGTTTGGGAGAGAAGAAAGGAAGATAGTTCTAAGAATGGTTGTAGGTCTTAGGCCAGTTCTGGATCCTGATATCTGACTACTTTTTTATGGGGATGGTATTGATTTTTTTTTAATCGATGAACATATTCACTTTCACTGGAAAGCCTCTCCAGCTATTTTTTTTTGTTAATAAACCAAAGTAGTTTAACACTTAAGAGATTTTACTTCTTCCACCAAGGAGTGAAAGCTATTCAACAGATCAAAGGGAAAAATGTGCTTGTGAGGAAAAAGTTTTCTGAAAATATTTAACTGATATTGTGCAGTTACAGTTGTACAAATTCTTCACAAAATACTTTGACGTAATCAGAGTGCTGGAGTATGCTGTAGTTTTAAGGGTTGCTTTTTTTCAGAATGCACACCTAAGGATGTATCAGAAACAGAAAATGACTTAATAATAAGGAAGGCAGGTGGATTCTTTATATCTGGGTAATGATGGCATCTTTTTAATTGTAAATCACCTAAAGAACTTTCTGGAATGACACCATGTACAAACAGGGTAAATCAATGAAGAGGAGGAAAGCTTTAGCAAGGCTGGATACAATTTTAATCAAATACTGGGAAACAACTTTTCCTGCAGGCTGAGAAAGGGTAAAAGAAAGAGATACAGAATTTAAATGCTTGGGCTGACATATAGATGTGGCTAGATTCCTACATTTGCAAAAGCTGATTTTTTGGAGTTTTGACCTTGTGAAGAGTTGGAGAAGTCAAATTATTTGCTTGGTTTTGTTTTATTCGCTTATTCCTCTAGATACTTCAGTTCTGTTCCGTCTTTGATTATAATGTTCCAATTTGAACCAAGATATTTTCATAGTCTGTCTCTCCACTTTATTGGAGATCATCCAAGTGGGTTGATCAATCCGGGGAAAATAGAAACCGCAAGAAAGAGGACAGTTCAACCTTGATCTTATTGTCCTTCACAAAAGTGAAAGCTTTGGACAGGCTTTCAAGAGTCTATTAATAGACCCTAAACAATATACAGCATTCTGGGAATCCATGCATTTTTCTTCTGGCCCACCAACATCTTTGTTTTGTTGAGAGTTTCTTTCACATCTACAGAAAAAGCAACCCATGTAGCTGAACCTCACTCTTGAATCTTCCAGAGCAAAACATGTTTGCCATTCTAAAAGGAGATTTATAGCCATGCTCAGGTCAAAGCTCTGTGAGCAATTTGCTAAGACTGAGCTAAGAAGCTAAAGGAGAAAAACTTGTCTACATCCCTGGCATATGATGTATTTGGCTGCTAGACTTGAGTTCTGATATTTTATTTTATTTCTATTTTCACAGCTAACAAAGATTTTATGAGAACTGAAACTACATTTTCATGGCCAAGACAATATTAACAATGTATCAAGAGAGGGAAAGGTATATGATTATAAAGTGCTTAGATTAGATTAGAGAGGTACTTTTTTCATTGGAGATAAGTCGCAAAGCAACCCTGGCAGTCTAGTGTGTGAAAAGTAGGGTGATAGAACAATTCAACGAGAAGTAAGATGCAATGAAAAGAAATAAAACAATTTGATGAAGATGGGAGTTGATAAAGTTTCAAGGCAATGAGAGGAAACTGAAGAAGTAATAACAGAAAACACAATAGGATGGGATGATGGGTCAGCAAGAAATTAATGTAATATGGTTTATTATCAGGCTCCAAGGAGAAAAGAGGATTATATGAAGGAAAGGGAGCTATTTTCCTCTGGAGGTACATACTTTCAGGGGATACCCATCACACACACATGTAGCTATAAAATTTAGCCTATTTTTTTCTGAATGAAAAATATGACTTGAGTTGTGATATGTGAAGGTTGTAAATTGTATGAGAGTAAGTTAACTTGGTCAGCACTGCCATGGTTTTCATGTTAAGAACCTAAGAACATGCTCTACTGGATAGCATCACTGGCCCATTTAGTCCAGCAACCTGTTCTCACAGTAGCCAGACATCTGTATGAGGAAACCTATGGGTCATCCAGAAGTTGGGAGGAGCATCAAGGCTAATAGTGTAGTTTTAATGTTTTAATTATTTTAACCTGTTTTATATTTTGAGTCACCTTGTGGGGGAAGTTGGAGTAATAAAATTTCAATAAATAATAAAAAATAATAGTCATTAATCCCCCAGGAATTCCATAAATTGGTCCAATACTTTTTTGAAGCCAAGCAACTGAGTAGCCATCACTAATCTGACGATAGTAAATTCTTAAGTGTTAACTATCTATATCGTCTATAGCTCTCCCTTCCTCCCTCTCTCATCTATTCAACAAGTTTATCATCTTAAATCACTCAATACAAATTAAAAAGTCAAAGAAACTTTAAAATATTTTATGATAAAAATCTACTTATACCATCCAGATTCACAAGATATATCACAAGGTATAGTTTATATTAATATAAACTCACAATTCAGATATAACTTATGATATAAAAATAATCATCCTAGAATATGCAAATGTGTTAACTTTTTACAGAAATATACAGTTTTTGAAGGATTGCCTCATCCAAATCTCATTTAAAGAATATTGTTTAATGCTATCCATCAGCAATTAATATCTGAATAACAGAATTATTTTGTCCCAACATCCATTTAAATCACATAATTATTTTAAACTCTGTATCTATACATATACATATAAGTTATTGTTTTCAAATATTATACAAATTTGTGCTCTCTTTTGTCCTTTTAAAAAGTCCTTTTGGTATCTTTGTCATACCTTTTCAATCTTTTATCTTTTGGATAAAAGATTAACAGATAACAGATAATCAGAGTTGGAAGGGACCTTGTAGGTCATCTATTGCAACCCACCCACCCAAGCAAGAGACCCTACACCATTTCTGACAAATGGCAGTCCAATCTCTTCTTGAAAGTCTCAAGTGATTCCTATGCACCCCATCAAAATATGATAATGTAGAACAGAAACCTGTTCAAAGAAGTCTAATCCTATTTGTATCTTTGCCATCATGCAAATAATAAAATGATCTAATTCAGTGCCTTGAATCAAAACCTTGAAGGAAGTCAACTTGATTCAATTGTCACTTCCTGCTAACAATTCACTTCAGTAGGGTGATTGGATTAAAGGTATGTAGGATTAAATTATCCCATCAACATATGGTTGGTATAGTTGTAGTAAAATATATATTTCAAATTGTTTGTATTATTTCAGTTGGACTTAATAAAAAAATATCACTGTGATAGGGATCTGGGCTTTTCCCGAAAGACCAAAGCAGTGATGGTCATATCACATATCATATTAAAGTGTCTAGTTACTTTTACTTCCAAGGAAAATTTTTATGCAATCTAAAGATGATCTGCATGTTTGAGAATCTCTTAGATAATTTTACATAATTTCACTGACTTTAGTACATCTTCCAAAACTCTTCTCTGGCCTAAATTGTTGACTAGGGCATGAAATAAGCTAGGAATATTGTCTTTGTGTTTTTAGAGGTGTGGGATGCAATCATTCCTTGTTTCTCTGAATTGTGAGTGTTTGTGTGTAATATCTTGCCTGATGAAGGTATCTGAAACTCTTGAAAGCTTGCATGGTCTTTTTGGTGATTTTGCTTGGCCCTAGTAAAGATATCCATTTGATTCTTTTCTTTAAGGAGAAGTACAGATTATGATCCCATGTAAAATATGTATATATAAAAATATAATTAGTAAGACAATAGTCTTCAGCTAAAGCCATGTTTTGTGTTAAATTTCACACAATTTGTTTTTAGGAAATTAGGAATTTTAGAAAAAAACTCTGTACTGCAGATACTTTTTAAATCAAGAAAGGGAATCCCTTAAAATTTACAGACCCCAGGTTTTTATTCTTACAATATTTTTATTCTATTTTTTCTGAAATATGTCTCTTGTTATAGTAAGTCATATTATATGCAATGCTCCTTATTGTTCTATCTTTTGCTCACCAAGACCAAATTAAGAGTCTTGAGGTTCCTGCTGCTAAAGGCTGCTCTCCATTTCTCACTGTTGAAATTCAATCTGATTTCTATCTTTTCACTAAAAAGCTGTCAACAGAAAATAAGCAATTCCCATCAAAGAGTTATATTAGCTTCTAGGGTATATAAATTCAGCTGCTGATGGGAAAAGAAATATCCAAGTAATTTAAATGGCTTTCTGCCTTAATTTGTTTCTGAGAAAAACGTGACCATGACAATACCCCCTCATACTCTTTCTCTCTCACACACAGGCACACACATTTTCTGTATCCCAAACAATTACAGTTCAATGAGGGAGTGCCAATTTACAATGATATTCCAAATAGAGATAAAAGACAACCACAATTCAGTTTTCTAAAGCAATTTCTCTTGGAATTGGAAATGTAACTCATTTTTAATTGCACCATACAGAGAGGCCAGCCCATATCCTCAGGGCAATTCACCTTGGCTGATTAAAAGATGGAGATGGGAAATCACCAGGGAATCCAGGGCTGGAGGCTAGATTGGACAGCTGGAAAAAGAATCCCAGGAAAAGGCGATGATAGATTCAAGGTGCTGCTACTTACCTATAAAGCCCTACATGGTTTGGGGCCAGGGTACTTGCGGGAGCGTCTCTTGCCAGCATTGACTGCCCATCACCCAGTGCGCTCCCACAGACAGGGCCTCCTTGGGGTGCTGTCGGCCAGACGGTGTCGGCTGGCGGCCCCTAGGGGTAGGGCCTTCTCTGTGGGAGTGCCTACCCTGTGGAATCAGTTGCCCCTGGAGTTGCGGGTGGCCCCTGACCTCCATTCCTTCTGCCGCGCCCTGAAGACGTGGTTATTCAAACAAGCTGGCCTGTACTGAGGGTGGTGGTGGTGGTTTTTAACTGTTTTAATGTAATGTCCTTTGGTGGGTTTTTAGATATTGTTTGGCTTGAGTTTAATTACTTTTAATTACTTTTAAATTTTTGTAAATTTTGTATTGTGTGTTTTATGATGTGAGCCGCCCTGAGTCCTTCGGGAGATAGGGTGGCATAAAAGTCCAATCAATCAATCAATCAATCAATCAATCAATACTTTTCTAATGTTGCCAAAACCAAAAATAAACTCTACTGGGGTTTATCTGTAAAATCTGCAGAGGATGCATCATGAATGATGGGTCAACAGGAAAAAAAATGATATTTACAATATACATTTCAGTCAAGATTCTCAATCATCAAGGTCATAGTTGTCTCAAAGGTGCTTTTTTCTTCAAAAGGCAACTGGACTTCCTTGGTTTTTTCTTAGAAAACATTTTACTTCTCATTCAGGAAGCTTCTTTGGTTCTAATTGAAGTTCAAACCTTCCCTTCCCTTGCATTCCTCTCTGATCAGTTAGAACTGAGGAAACTTCTTGGATGAAAAGTGAAATGTTTTGAAAGAAAAAAACCAAGAAAGTCCAGTTGCCTTTTGAACAGTGGTGGGATTCAATTTTTTTTACTACCGGTTCTGTGGGCGTGGCTTGAGGGGCATGGCAGGGGAAGGATGTTGTAAAATCTCCAGTCAGAGGCGGTATTTGCCAGTTCTCCAAACTACTCAAAATTTCCGCTACCGGTTCTGCAGAACTGGTCAGAACTTGCTGACTACCACCTCTGCTTTTGAAAGAAAATTCTTTGGAATAGACAGTGATAGGTGGTTGAAAAAGTGTATCATTTATTCATTAGATTTGTATCCTGCTTGTTCATCTAAGAAGGCAGCATATCTAATATATCTTTCTCCATTTTTCCATAACTATTTATGGGATTGGTGAAGCCAAAAAAAGAGGACTGCCCTTAAATTACCCTGGGAGCTTCTAAGGAGAGGACTAGCTGTTGGGGCTCCCCAGTACAAATCCTACAACAATAAGGTGAGATGGAGTGGGTGGAAGAAAATGACTATTCTGACCCACGCCCTTTTCCGACAAATCAAACACAATCCAAAAGGAACAAAAACTTGTAATGCTTTTACAAAATAATTATCTGTGATAAGCACAAGCCTTGCCAAACTGTGCAAGACTAGCCAAAAGATAACAGACAAGAAGTAATTTGCAATGCAAAAATGTTCAAATACAAACTCAGGATACTGGAATGTCCACGAGGTTGGAGTTTCAAAACGTCTTTGCCTTCTGCAAAGAACTTTAATTTCACAGCTGGCTTTTATCTTCTTGAAGGAGGGGCCATTACCTTGCAGCCTTACTCCCGAGTTGCCCATGCTGTTGTAGCTGCTCTTTCGTATGAGCAACCCTGCGTGCATGCGCACCTGGCGCAGGCTCCTCAGGAACCTGCGCATCGCTGCTGCCAGCCCCCACAATCTCTGAAGGGAGCAGTCTACTCCCTAATGGTCCTGGCCCTTCATCTGAATTCTCGGTCTCCTCAGCCGCCCGCACCTGCTGCCGACTAACCACAACAATGACTCCCAAAATCTTCCTTGAAACTAAAACACCTGGGTGTCTTCACTTCTATTCCAAGTCAATAGGCAAGTGGAGAATGGTTTTGGTAGGGCATCTTTGCCGTTGTACTAATTGAATATAACAAAGACGAATTGCAGGGCACATATGAAGATTTAAATACCTATTTTATTTTTAAGAATACATGTTAAAATATATGTATAAAATCTGAGGTTGTCCATCCCTGGTTTACGGCAACAAAGGGATTGCCCAAAATTGGCAGTGCGTTTTGAAGCAGAAAAACAGACAGACCAAAACATATGCCTTACAATACAATGGACTAGATTAAAATAAAACAACTCTCCCAGCTCTATCTCCAGATTCCTGGACAGCCCACTTGTAGTCACTGATCCCCTTGAAAAAGAAAAGGTCACTGTAACTTCTAATAACTTAATAAAGCTTTTGTTTTTCGATGCCTTATTCCTATTCAACACTATGCAGATTTTGCCAATCAATGAAATATGTAAAATTTGCTTAAGTGATGAATAATTTTTGAATCCGGCTTGAATAATTTATAATCCTTTAAGAAAAGATGATGAAAACATATTAAATATAAGCAATGGTAATCAAAACGATGTGGTATTATTTGATTTAACCCATTCTTTTGGGGTTTAATAAATGGTGTTAATTTTAGGCAAATTTACTGGGGGGAAAAATATGGGAACAACAAGATTTTGCTTCTGAACTCATGAGAATATGGTGCTTCAAAGCAATCTTTCTGGGCTTTCTGTTTCAAGAACAGAAGCATCCTTGGTATAGCCTTTAGCCTTGTCTTTTACTTTCAAAAATTATATCTGTGACAAATGGGAAGTTGGCTTTTTTCCATCTAAAACTACATCTCTTCCTCCTCCTTCTGCCCTTTTCTTCTTTTTTTTTTCTCTTCCATTCTTCTCCTTCTCTCCCTCCCCTCTCCTCCTCAAATGCTTTTATTCAATTGAGGAAGCAACTAAATTCAGGGCATATCTTTAAAGTACTTTTCAACTGATAATGGGGCAATGGTAAAAAAAAGACTTTCAAATTTTGCTGGTTGCCCTTAAGATGTACTTAAGATGTTTATTTGAGAGTCTCTACCACTTACAAAGACTGTAACAAGTGGGTTAAAATCTGTGTTGTATCTTTTGAGATTGATGTAGAAGTTGGAGTCACCCAGCTACAGAGCTCTGTGACAGTTGTGCAAAAATGTATTTGCACTGCAGCCACACTGTGATATAAAGAGAGAAATTCCACACTCTGATAACAATGCTATTCATTGGCATAACAGAAAACTGAAATACAATATGACTATTGTACATAAACAATACAGAAGAATATCTTTCCATGCCTAAATTGCCATACAGTTTCATGCGAAACTGTAACTCAGTGTAAGTTATTTCTGCTGCAGTCCGCAAAATTAAAATGGTCCTTATCCTGTTAGCCTTTTGCAAGACATATCCAGACCTGTAGCTTGGAAAGTGTTAACCACCCTGTTTCTTGCTTTTACTTTTAGTTGCTTAATTAGCTCCTGTTTGTTTTATTTGGTTTTTTAGGATGTTTTTTTCTACTGTTTTTTATTGTTCTGATTGTTTTATAAATTTAAAATTGTAAGCTGCCCAGAGTTTTGAGTTGGTCAGTTATAGAAATTCAATGAATGAATGAAAAATTGTGAACCAGTTTAATGTAGACTATAAATAGATGAGTGATTTGATTCTGGGTTGACTCTAGCTGGGAATGGTAAGCTACAGAGTCATAAAATCATTTGTTTTGTTTTAGGTTAGTGTGTTGTCAGAACACCTCCTCTGTAGCTTATTCAGTCAATCTTGATTTAATACACTCTGCAAACCTTATTTGCTGCAGGCCATGTTTTCTTGCTTGCTTATTTGGGTGATTTTTTAAATCCTGTTAATCCTATTTTAAATCCTATTATTTAAATCCAGGAACTCAAGGAAGCTTTCATGGTGCTCCCATCTCCCATTGTTCCTCAAAATAACTTTGTGAGATAGTTGGGCTGAGAGAGGAACTGATCCAAATTCACTCAGGATACTGCTCTGACTGAGAGATGAATCTGGGTCTCCCCAGTCCTATTTTAACACTTTGATCCCAACGCTACCCTGATATTTTATTATTTTATTTCCTTGTCCCTATGAACCCTACTGTCATGCCCCTGGTGGAGACTGACTCTGAGGAAGAGAAGGAACAGCCTACAGGGAGTGGAAGTGTGGCTCCAGAGGTGGTAGAGGATGATGGGGAAGGGCAGAGGCCGGCTGAGCAGTCAGAGAGGACCCAGGCCCATCCCCTATCCATCCTAGGGCATGCAGGGAGGAGAGGATCAGGGTAAAACATGGTCTACTCAGGAGGAGAGGGCCATGATCCTCTTCATGGGTTGCAGGTATGAGATTTGCATAAGAGTTTGGACCTGGTGCTAGCAACGCTGGAGACAAATTAGTGTTTTATTCCTAAAGAAGGTTTACCTTGGTTGGTGTTCTTCCAATGGACTGTACCTAGCTATCTTCCTGAAGTTGGCAATTATCTATCCTGGTCTGTCCTGGAACTTTATTCAGTGCGGTTTGTTTTTGTTTTTTGCTTCGTTATTGGCTCTTTGAATTTGAACTGTGTTTCTTTCCTTTGAAATGTTATTTTGAAAGTAGTTTACTCCTCCACTGTGAACAATTAAACAGTGAAGCCAAGTTGAAGGCATTGAAGGACTTTTAGTTATGTTTTGGGTTTTGTTATATTTCTGATGTACTCTGGATCATCACACCTACCAAATCAGGACTAAAATGTTGCTGAGATCCAAAAGAAAGCAAATGAGACTCTCTTGATGAAATAAGGGTGGAGCCCTACATATCCCATCATTTCAGAGGCACAACCCATAAATAAGATCTGCAAGAAGCACCTGACAAATGCATCAGTGGTAGGATTCAAATTTTTTTACTACCGGTTCTGTGGGCGCGACTTGGTGAGCATGGCATGGCTTGGTGGGCATGGCTTGGTAGGCATGGCAGGGGAAGGATACTGTAAAATCTCCATTATCCTGCAGCAGGAAGCTAAATAACAGGCTCCTCCTTCTACTTCACACAAGTGATCCTAGTTACCAATTGCTCATTCCACAATGGTTCAAACTTGTGGTGCTTTAAAAAATAGATGTATGACCAGTCCTTGAACTTGCTGTGACTACAGATTGTGATCACGTGATCACAATTTGAGGGTTTGGCAACCAGTGCTTACATACAACAGTCATAAATCCCTCAGTCACATGATTGCATTTGTGACCTTCCTAGGCACTTCTGACAAGCGAAGTCACTGGAGAAGCCAGCAGGAAGTCGCATGTCATGGCTCTTCAACATTGTGTTTAATGACCAAAGATGATTTGCTTAACAATTGCAGTCAGAACTGATGTTATATGTCAGGCATAGTCAGGTGACATTTCTCTTTATGACCGCATTGTTTAGGGATAATGTTGCCAGTCCCAATTACAGTTGGTAAGAGCAGACAACCTGTAAGACAGTATAATGTTTTATTTTATTTTTATTTATTTATTTATTTTATTTTGACAAGTGATTGTTAGATAACAGGTATAAGTATAAACATGGTTATGAACACATGAAATGGATATGAATAAGAAAAAAAGAAACAACAGGACAGGGACGGTAGACACGTTGATGCGCTTATGCATGCCCCCTTCTCTGTGGTGGCGCCCACTTTGTGGAACCAGCTTCCCCTGGAGCTACGACTGGCCCCTGACCTTTGCTCCTTTCATCGCGGCCTAAAGACTTGATTATTCGGACAGGTCAGTCTGGACTAAGGGGGGGGTGTTTTAATATTTTAAATGTTTTTAAATGGGTTTTAATGGTTATTTGGTTGAATTTGATTTAATTCTATTTTAACTTTTGTATTTGTATGGTTGTTTTTTATGTGAGCTGCCCTGAATCCTTCAGGAGAGAGGGTGGCATATAAGACCAAATAATAAATAAATAAATAAATAAATAAATAAATAAATAAATAAATAAATAAATAAATAAAGTGTATAGCTTTTGTTCAGTTTGAACAGTCTGGCTTCCAAATCTAAGCAAATCGAAGCAGAATTTGGACCTTAATCATTATCTAAACTCAAATATGCCAGTACAAAAAGAATTTCCTTGCAAACTAAACTGATGTCCTATGCTTCCCAGGATAGCAAGCCAAGTGCCCCTTACATTTATTATGCATTAACGGCTCTCCCTTGGAAGAGAAGAATGTAATGTTTCAGAGCGATAACAGTGAGCTCAGCCCCCAAACCGTCTCATATTCTTTCACAAAGAAGGATAAGCCAGCTCAGGTCTCTGGAAGCTGTCGATCTGTAGACTCAAATTGCCTGCCTGGAATTTCTCCCCATCTCTGCTCCCCCCTCCACTCCTCCTTTCTATGCAACGCTAAGGAGCTCATCAAGACCCCCGCATGCCTTAGAAATTGTGGCAGTTATATCTGGCAGATGTTTGTTTCTTCCCTGAATCCCCAGGTTGGTTGAGAATATTGCTACTCCAGGAAAGCAAGGTCAAAAAGAGGCAGCTTTACATTTTGTTTGGAAAGCAATGAGATTTGTGGCCACTCTCATCCCTCCTGGGAGCAAAACTGCAGAGTTCCCTTTCAATGTGCTAAAGAGTTTGGCAAAGAGGAAAGTAATATGTTTAGATGAATAAGGAGCATCACACAGAGAAAGCAATATATATATATATATATATCTTTCATAGGTTTGGATACGTATTTTTCTCTTACAGGGTTGACATTATCCAGCCTGTTGCCCTGCCCTGACACTGCTTTAAAGCAAACCTTTTGAGGGAGTGGTGATTTTCAGGCCCATTAAACACCACACAGCAAATATTCTCACTGCATTACAAGCACAAAATGAAACATCTGAGTCAAACTGTATGCATTTCAGAGGTGGCATTCAGCAGGTTCTGACCAGTTCTGGAGAACAGGTAGTGGAAATTTTGAGTAGTTCAGAGAACCAGCAAATACCACCTCTGACTGGCCCCGCCACCATCTATTCTCTGCCTCCCAAATCCCAGCGAATCAGCTGGGTCTTCTTTTGTTGCCCTGCACAGGAGAACGGAGCTGGAAAGCAAGTTAGTGGGGTGGGGAGGGAATGGGATTTTGCAGTAACTTTCCACAGGAGTGGGGAGGGAATGGGCTAAGGAAGAACTATCTGTGTGGGCAATGAATATCTGATAGATATAAGCCAGCTTTTCAAATGCTAGTTATCATGGCCTTAGCAACCCAAGAATCAGAAATATTTTGTTTTCTTTAGAACCAGAACTTTCCCCCAAAATTGTTCCCATTCTGTTGCTATAGGTCAGTATCTCCAAGGAGCTCTGTCCATCTGCTTGTTCTACTTCTACTGCTGTTTCTTAAGGCCTGACTTTCTGTGGTGTTGAAGAAAATAGCGTTTAAAAGTGAGTTAGATTGATTTCTTATAACATAGATCGATTTCTTATAATATGGATTTCCAGATCTATCCGGGTCAATGAAATATAAACGTAGTGAAGAATAGTAAGATTGTAGTAACTCCTTGCCCCTCCAAGAAAAAGGGATATGCAAGAGTAAGCATAGTTTTGCTTACTTTTCTTATGGATTAGAATCCTAGATAATTTATGCTATAGTTTCTTCAGCACTTGGTTTCTTGGTGATATCATAATAATCAAAACTCTCTTACTCCTGATTTTCTCAAGCTTTCCCTTTTAACTTTTTCTTCCAGGATGAGATTAGTCCTAAAACACCAGGCAGATGGATCCTTTTTTCTGTCTTTTCTTAGGAAAGAATTGTCACTTTAAAAATGTTTAAAGTCAAAACTCCGCTGTCTGTTCTCCTCAGACAGATTAAGTTTATATTCCTCTCTTAACTCCCCCCCCTCTCTGTCTCTCCCCAAGAGACTCTTCACTTTTCCACTTTCTCGACTGCCACCCACTGACTTCCCTAGTATTTTCTAACTGCTATCAGTTAAAGGGATTAGCCATGTCTTGTCTGTAGTTGCCTAAGTGAATTCCCACATTTATTACAATAAAATTCCTTACTTACTCCTGAGATTTTCTAAATCCTTTTTGCAGTGGAAAAATCTCTTTTGGATTTTGGATTATTATTTTTTTTAAAAGCTCTTGTGAAAGACTCTTCTCTTGAATAAGATCTGAAGCTCCCACAGTACGTTTGATCCCAAAGTCTCCAAATCAGTGGTGGTATGCTACCATTCGGCCCAGTTCTGCCGAGCTGGTAGTGGCGATGAGCAGTGGAGACCAAACTGGTTGTCTCCGCTGCTCTGCTCACCTTTATCCTCTGCTTTTGAAGTGCAGCTGCATTGCGTGGCACCGAAGAGTGCTGCGTGGCAGCTGCTGAAGTGACCGGGAGAGTGCAGGCTTTCAGGAGGTGAGTTGGAATGCCTCTGCACCCGTGCAAAATGTGTGTTTGGCGTGCGTGTGCATGCAAAGTGTGTGCATGCACAAAGCATGCCCACCAAGCCACGCCCACCGAACCAGTGATAAAAGTTTTTGAATCCCACCACTGCTCCAAATAGACATTTTCGGATTCACTTCCATGAGCTGCAGAAAGCCCCTTCTTGTCAGCACAGAAGCCATCAGGGCCAGAAGCAGAAACAAGACAAAACCATTATCAAAACACCACACAGGTGACTTTCTTTTTGTTTTTTGTTTTAGATTTTAAAAACAACTTTATTTACAAAAAATTAAAAATGTACAGACTTAAGAATATACAGAAATAATATATAGATAGCGCATTGAGCTATCTATCTATCTATCATTCTTACTTTTTACATTGGTGACTTTCATTATCCAAGGCTGAGGGATGAGTGGCAAAAAGCCCATTAACCCTTGAGGAATGGAGAAGGGTTTACACCTTGGAGGAGATAAATACATTTGGGCAAATTACTTCATGGCTGATCTTTGCCAATGCATGAGCTCCCCCCACACCGCATCTGCAATAAAGGCAATTATCTTCCTAAGGTTATCTGAATGCACATGTTCTATTTCTTCATTTTTCTGGTTTCTTGAAAGTGTAGGCTATGCAAAATTGTTTGGAGTCAGGAGCCCTCTAAACATGGATTGAATGAATGATTCAATGAATGAATGAATACATATTCTGGAGTCATCCCATACTCAGCTTGTGAAAGTGATCCTTCAAAGGATTATGGCCATGCCCAGGGTGGAGTTGTGATACCACCTGCTCCATTCAAAGATGGAACAAAAACTCTACTAATTCTTAGGATATACTCAGGGACCCAAGCAAGTGAAGAAGACTACTCTGATATGGCTTTAAGTGGACTTCAGGTGGCTTACAAACTATAACAATTATCATTATCATTAAAAGTATAATGGTCAGGCTCATGTAACCAGATCCCCTGATTGCTTACTTCTCTTGGGAACAGATAGATAAAGCTCCATGGAACTGGATGTGTGTGTGTGTGTGTGTGTATGTCAGTCGGTCAGTCCTGGATCTCTTGTGGCTGTGCAATGATTCAAGACTAATTCACTGCTTGAGCCCTAATCTCTGCCTGCTGGGTGTTTTCCAACAATAACCATAATAAACAAGACAGCCTTGATTAAAAGCAAACATTAAAATTAAGCATAACAACCTCACATCCTTGTCCAACACATTACCCCCCCCCCCCAGGCATGGGGCCAAAGCCAGGTATTAAGACTTTTCAGAACTCTAGGAGAGAGGACTCTGTCTGCATCTCTGGAGAGGTGGCATTCCAGAGGGTGGGGGAGAAACATAGAAGGCACAATTTCCAAGTCTTATTTAGTAGAAGGGGCCCGGAGCACATCCACTCTGTCCAAAATTACCAGTGGACAGACACAATGGAAGAAAGGTGGTCCCTCAGATAATGTTCCTTCTCAAAGAGGATCATGTTGAGTGGCTTTCAATTTGGCTTATGAAACAGACTTCCCTACATTTCAAACGACTGAGTTGTAGGGAGTTCACATTCCCCACTGCAAACCCTTAACTCTTATTTCTTAAGCATTAAGATGTGGAAGGAAGCCTACTCAAATGAACAGAAGCCAAATAAAGGAATTTCATCATCATTCAAGTATATCAATTTGCCAAAACAAGATATTTCAGCTGTCATGTCCCCGCCAATTTCAGGCTCGTCCATTCTTCACAATACACTGTTAAATTTCACCCCAAATGATAATGGATGCAAATATTTATGCCATCGTTTAACACTTCGCTGCTTCCATTGAGCTCTTCGTCTAGTGGTGCTCAAGCAACATTTGCCTTCATTTCTCTTTCTGTCAACTCTTTCATCTCGCTACAACATTTATTATGCTTCAGAGAACTGTTTTACTTATGCAAATAAAACAACTCTGGGGTTTGTGGCAAATTAAACAGTAATTGTAGCTGGCTAGATTTTTGTGATTAGGTTAGAAACAGTGATGTTGATCACAAACAAATGGAAAACATAATCTAGTGTTCTGCATACTAGAAGCCAAACTATGAAACAGTGACTTATTAAGCCAACATATAATACTGCACCAAACATATTACACACACCATTTAAAACAGCTAATCACATTTTTTCTTTTCTTTTCAGAACCCTCCAATGAAATTTCTCAAAGAATAATAGAGCTGTGATCCATAAAGCACAGACTTTTAAACACTTGCCTGCTCAAATTGATAATTGTTGACTATTTGTTGGCTGTCATTGTCTTGAAGCACCAAGAGAAAGGAAACTGTTTCAATTTTATTCATGTTTACATGGAAGGAAGCCCAATTGATTATTGTGGTCTCTGGGATAATATCATTTTGCCAGACTCACGCTATGCTACATTTGGTGGGGTGAGATGACATAATTGGAAGCTTTTCTAGCAACCTGTATCCTAATCAGAGGTTCCACAAAAAAGGATCTCTTCAATACACAGTTGCATAATAAATTGAATTAGGACAGAAACAAGAAGAAAACTCCTATAAGTTTCTATTAAATGTGATGAAAACCAGGGTGGTCTAGCAGTTAAAGTGTTGGTAAATTCTCAACTAGACAAGGAGGAGGGATCAAGCAGGGAGATAGCATTGAATCTTTGTGCATCTACAAGAGATTCCCATGGAACCTTATCTGTTTGTTCCCAAGGGAAGGTAAACAGACTCAGAAGATTCTTGTACTAGGTACACAATAAAGTAGTAGCTTGAACCTTTCACTTTGGATGTGGTTACTTATGGCTGATATAAGGTGTTAGGCTAGCACTGTGGAGACTCAGGTTCATGTATTCTATCATCCATGAATATTCAGTGAGTCCCAGAATTCTTGATACAGGAAAATTTAGAGGAAGGAATTGTGTGCATCTTAAGCTCTATATAAATAAATTGCCAACCCTTCATTGTATTAAGGAGAAATGATTGTCATTCCTTTGAACTAAGCAAGGTCAGGAAAAGGAAGTATATATTTTTCTTATTTTTAATTTTCCCTTTAATTTATTTAGATAATTATGTCCTATAGTGCTTATCTTGAAAAGAAATTACATAAAGTGTGTGTTGTCTGTGTGTTTATGAGAATGAATTTTCATCTGTTTGTCTCAGTCGGACAATTTTAACAGATTAACAGATTAAGAGTTGGAAGGGACCTTGCAGGTCATCTAGTCCAAATCCTGCCCAAGCAGGAGACCCCACACCATTTCTGACAGATGGCAGTCCAATCTTGAAAGCCTCTAGTGATGAAGCTCCCACAACTTCTGAAGGCAACTTCTGTTCCATTTGTTGATTATTCTCACTGTCAGAAAATTTCTCCTTATTTCTAGGTTGATTCTCTCCTTGACCAGTTTCCATCCATTATTCTTTGTCTGTCCTTTGGATGCTTTGGAAAACAGGTTGACCCCTCCTCCTCTCTGTGGCAGCCCCTCAGATATTGGATCACTGCTATCTTGCTTCCTCTGGTCCTTCTCTTCCCTACAGTAGCCCTGCCCAGTTCCTGCAACCATTCATCATATGTTTTAGCCTCTAGTCCCCTCATCATCCTGGTTGCTCTTCTCTGTGCTCTTTCTAGAGTCTCAACATCTTTTTAATATTTAAATTATATTTATATGTTTTATATTTTTTATAATTAACCCAGTCATTTATTCACCAATGAAATATTTCAGCAAGTTTGTTTTTTTAAAAAAGTATGGTTATTCTAGTCAATACCCATAAAGACACACACACACAAACACACACACAAATACACACACCTATTTTGTTGGACATTTTGTAGATAACTCTACTATTCATGTAATCAGCTCCCAAAATACAGGAAGCAAATTGTCTTATTTTGGTCTTATCAGTATGTGAACTTTGCTAAAAAGGTGCAGATATGTAATTAACATTTATCAAAATAACCTGTGACAAATCAAAATATTAATTGTTCAAATAGTGACATTTAATAAGCATGTTCAATGATTACCTACTCATAGGTCATTTTGCTGCTAAATACTGCTAAATTCATGCTGCTGAAAGCATGATACAGAAAATAGTACTTAGTCCTGCAGTACCAGTTGAAGCATCAATGATACATTGAAAAGGATCTCAATAGAGTACTGCTGAAGTGAATAGTGGCGAAAACTTCCTTGTATGTGAGAATGTATGGCTAGTCCATATAAATACAAGTGCAAAATATATTACCTTTGACCTTGTTGTGAGGAAGGACCACCATGGTTTAAGTATAGATAACTTCAATCAAAAAGCCATAAAGAAAACAAAATGACCCAAACTCCCCCTTACTACCAATTAATACCCAGATGAGGATAATAGTAGACCAACAATCAAGAAATAGTAGACCAACAATCAAGAAATAAAGAATGTCTCCATTAAGGAACTACCAACTCAGAAAAGCAAACAAGCAGTATACCGTGTTTCCCCGAAAATAAGACACTGTCTTATATTTTTTTAGGCTCCCAAAAACACACTAGGTCTTATTTTCAGGGTAGGTCTTATATATTTATGGTGCCAAATAGTGGGTGTGAGTGTGTAGGGGGGGTGTTTCGCAGGTGCACGGTTGCTCCCTGAAAAGTCTTCCTGGAACTGGAGATTTACACTAGGTCTTATTTTCGGGGTAGGTCTTATATTAGGGCAGGTTTAGAAAATAGTGCTAGGTCTTACTTTTGGGGTAGGTCTTATTTTCGGGGAAACACGGTACAACAGCCTAAGATTAGAGAGATTCTCACATATGTAATAGGCTTTTTAAACTTATCATCAAGGTGGCTCAGGGTGAAAGTCTTATCTTTTTTCCATTAATGGTGGTGTTAATGTAATTGCTAGAGAGTTCTGTCCTCAAGAAATTATTGGAAAATTTCCATAGAAAAATTCCCAACTCAACTTCTTGGCATTCAGATTGGGTAGAGAATTTTGAAAGCACATTTCTGCTCAGCTCCAAGATGGAGGTATAATAAGCACCTTAGTCTAAACCTTAGTTTCACAATTCATGCCTCATATTCTACCTTAACAAAAGAGATGAAAATGGATAAATGTGTAACTGCCTCTTCCTCCCTGCAGAGCTACAATTTCATTAAGCCTGAACTTTTAGAAATCATATTCTCATAACAAAAGGAAAGAAATATTATCAGGAACTTTTGAAAGGAAATTCATTTTCTTAACTTTGAATAAGGGTACTACACTGTTAGAAAAAGCATTGCACCTGGAATCTAAATTTTTCCTCTTTCTTTTTGATTGCTTATATTGCTTTGTTCTGAAAAACAAAGGATTTTTTAAAAATAATAATGATCAAAAGAATAAAAGAGAAGAAGCAAGGAATAGAATGGAACAGGAGCAAGTCACCCTAACAGAGCAGGCAAGTGAAAGTTTTCAGTGACATGACTTTAATCTTAAGATTAAAAAGTAACACATGTATCTAATTTTCTTTATTTCATTATCCCCAATGTATAATGTTTTATGGGTGGCAATGAAAGGTTGTGATTTGAGTTCTTTCTTGACTTTGCATTATAACCAACCCACGTGCCATATTTGTCAAGAGGTGGATGGAAGTTTTTCCAACAACATCTAAAATTACTAATGCTTTGCATATTAAAAACAGCCATTCTTTTTTGCATCCCTGGCACAAAGTCAAATTTACATAAATCATGGTTTACTTATTTAATCTGAAGGGTGTGCCCATGTATTAGTGTTGGAAACAAACAGATGAATTTGCACTTTTAAGGTGCTAGAAATTACAGATATCTAAAACCTCCTTTAAAAGTTACATTAGTTAAGCAAATCAAGTAAATGCAGCTCAATTTTGCAGACTAATTCCATGCTTAGTCACATAGTTAATCTTGGAAATCTGAATGCATGCAAATATTAGTTTATGAAAGAAGAGATATTCTGTTGCCTTTAGAATAAGTGCTAAGAGATTTCATTCAGGCTAACATTTACCTCATAGTATAATCTATATATCAGTATATGAAGATATCCCGATAAATCACTCATATTAACTCCTATCAAAATTTAAATCCATAAATTGGAACTTAAAGATTGTAGATTAACCATTATGAATATATCAGCTTCAGATGGAAACTATAACAGAAAAGTGACTATAGCACAGCAGTGGAATGCAGGTTTTCTGTGATTGAGTACTGGTCATTAATCAAATAAAGATTTCTCATTCTGATTCATGGTTGAATCTGTTTTCAAACCATGCAGAATTAATAATGATCTACAGATCTTGAGTAGAACCCCAAATAGTTCAGTAGGATAGAGGCATGTTTAGGATGGTTCTGAAAGTGAAAATCAGCAAAAATCTTATCTATGTTACTCTCCATATTAGTAGGACATCATTCTACGTCATTTGAGTAATTAATGATTTCAGAAAATCTACTTTTAAAAATCCATAAGTACTTTTGTTTAAAAATTTTCTTAACAGAGAATTCTTGTATCAAACTTCCTCTTCAATTTCCTTCTTCAATTTCACCAGTGATACCTTTGTATCACTTGTATTTTATGTTCCCTATCCCTGATGCAATATTTTAAAATATTAATTCCATGTGCAACTTCCTTTTTTCTTCTTTTTATAACTTGTTCTTTTAATGAGCATCTTTCCAATTTTTTTCCCTTAGCTTTCTTACTCAGATGTGGGTTTTTTTTGTAGTTCTTTGACAGAAAGGCAATAGGAATTGTAGATGTTACCTGATGCTTGAATCTGGGTCATGACAATCTATTTCAGTGGAGATCACAAATGTGCTCTCTTTGAGATCCATCCTGGTTTTTTACATCCTTACCTGCAGACTGAAATCCTAAAGGTAAGTCTGAGCTACATAAATCAATATTCCAACCCCACCCCCACAAAACAGTTTTACAGTGTATTTCTCCCCTGTGAGCTTGCAAACAAGATTTATTTATTGCATCTTAATTAAAACTGGGATAAAAATACAGTGCTGTGGTATGCAGGCAGTCCTTGATTTTTTTTTCAAAAGAGTAAACAAGATATATGTATAAAGATGTTATATTTTAACTGGATATGCTAAAAGTATGTTTTTTTTGCAAAAGCTTTTATGCTACTTCAATCATTTTAAACTCTAAGCAGCTCTCACAAGCTGAAGAAATACCAGAATACTACAAGAGTAATATAATAAAAAAATAGAAGCATGCATCAATTCATTATTCAGTTTCATTTAAAGACAGGCTAATGTCACTCCACATCTGGATAAAGCAACACAAACAAAGCAAGAATCATGGAGACCACCCAAGTTGCATTTCTAAGTTTTGAAACCTAGCCCTAAATGAAATGTTTAATTCTTCTTAACCATGTGACATCATCCATCACCATTTTAGTCAGACACATAATAATGTATAATCTCAGCTTGCTGTCCGCTTGTAAAAATGAGAAGAGACTCAGTGAAATAAGCAATTTCCCCACAGAAAATTGGAAATTCTGCCAACCAATTCCAGGTGACTTGCCATCAATCAGTGTTAGATTCTCTCGAGCTGAAACTGAAGGCTGTAAGTGCAGGGCTTCACCTGATGGCTAATGGCATATAACAAATACATTCACGAACTATAGAATCCGAAAGAGAATCTGTAATTGTCAGTTAACTTTCAGCAAAGACCTTCTCAAGAATTTGGTATAAAATAGGATTTTATTTCACCTCCCCTTCCCTCCCTGGCCCGTCCACTTGTGTATTTAGAGGCCTTATTCTTATTATAACATGCTGTGACAGAGAGAAATTGTTACAAGCCTCTGTATTAACATGTCACACCATCAAAGGACCTTCATTATCCAGAGGCTTAATGTGTGATTACATATGTCTTGGTCATGGCATGGATATTTTTATTCCTGCAATTGTTCTGTATCTAAGCTCAAATAAGTTCCAGTTTCCTATCAAACTTTTTAAACAACTTCTGATTAACACTGGGAGGGCAGTTTCCAAGGTAATTTCTCTAAAAAGAAATTAACTGCAAGTGTATGTAAAATTTATTAACTCTTTTGACTGCACGTCCCCATGTACAGGAGCCAGACTAAGTGTGAATTTACTTTAGAGATAGAAAAAAATAGTATTTGGCAGATAAGAAATCTCTGGAGCTGAACTACCATCAGCAGGAGAAATTATGATGGATTTATGATAGCAAACTGGCAACATAGGGAAATAGATTTGTCAAAAAATGAAACCCGTTAGGATGTGAAGCTCTGACATAAAAATACACAAACCAAATATTCTAGCTGAGCTTTCAGGGGAAGAGGGAAAAAGCAGAAGAAAAGATTGAAAACCTGAAAGCTTAAATCCTACAATCGAAACTGTTTTGAAAGATCTGTTGTGGTATTCTCATCATCTACCTAAATATATCACCTCCAATTTCATATCCTATATGCTGGGCAACAAGTAATCAGCTTTTTTAAAATCATGTTTTCCTTAAAGATAAAAGCAGGACAAAGAAATGTTGATTTAGAGGAATTTCTGCCTGCATGTTCTTGTAAATATGATAAGCCTTTTTTTAATAAAAAAAATAGTTCTTAGTGACCCCAAAGGTGCTTTTTTCAAGAGGCAACTGGACTTTCTGAGTTTTTTCTTTGAAGACATTTTGCTTTTCACTCAAGAAGATTCTCCAGCTCTGACTGGATGGTGGGAATTGAAAGGATTTATACCCCTTGCAGACAGCTGTTCATTTGCATTCTTTTTTTATAATATTTTTTTATTTTTATAACAACAACAAAAACAAACAAATAAAACCTTTCTGTTCCATCAGTGTGTCAGCTGGGTACACATTTCTTTGTGCACATAATAACATCATCATACATATTTTACTTATATATGTTTATAATCATTCTAATCAGTATTTTATATCGCATATATCACTTATTATATTAGCCTTAACATTATATTTATTGACTTTCAATAATATATTTCACATTCATTTTCTTCATTTGCATTCTTTTAGTGGGTTGTTAAGGCCACCTGGAGGTTTATCTGTGTCATCAGGGTCATCTGAGTGGTGCCAATTGGTGTGGAGCCTTCTGGAAACTGTTGAACTGTTGTAGATTGGAATTCCAAGAAGGCTCCACACTTATTTGCACCACTCAGGAGGACCCTGATGACACAGATAAACCTCCATGTGACCTTAACTCTAATACTTACCTTCTACTGCAGCCCCGGTGACTAAAACAGCAGAGGCGTGGCGAACTGCTCTGCTGCGTGAATCAGCTATGGTAAAAAACCAGGAAATAAAGCACAGGAAAGAACAGGGGGTGAGTGGGCGGGGCCAAATGCCCACTGGAACTACTGGTTCACTTGATCTGTTCTGAACCAGTAGAATCCCGCTACTACCTTAAACCCTCTTCCTACATTAATACCCACTGCACATTTGAATGAAAAGTCGCCATTATGTATTTATCATAGAAAATGACGTCTGCAATATCTATGATTCCCATTTCACTTAAAAAATAATAATAATACAGAAAGGAAGAAAAACAAAAAGAAAAGATCCTCCTATATATTTTCCTCAATCATTCTCATTCATTGTTAAAAGCTGAATTTCTCTAGCAGTAGCTACCATACCTGGGCTAAAGAAATATGTATAACGGGACACAGCAAACTCTTTGTTGCCACCATTTGGTTACCATTAGATTTTTGCAGCCCAGACACTGTAGCCTTATTCTGTCTTTTCTGAGGCCAACAGAGATTTGTTGAGATGATTGAATTATGCTTTTTGGATCTGCTGTCTTGTTTTGCTTTCAATTACTGAATTAAGATGAATGAGTAAAAATCTATAGAAACTGTCAACAAACTAGTCCCTGGACATCATGAACATGGGGAATGTCACAACAACAACAACCAAAAAACCCCTACTTTCTCTCCCCCTCCACATTTTCTCCCGTTTACATGCAAACCTAATAATGACATGTGCCTGTTTTTATTCTTCACAAGACTCTGTCCTGGATTTATGGATGGTATTCTAATTTAAGATCTGAAAAAGGATGCTGCTTATAATGAAGCAGTGATAGTGACATGTCTTTCATTAAAATTGTCTTGTTAGCGATCACATGCTGAGCAATTATTCTTGAACTGAAAATTTCAAAGTTTTAGTGAATTAAATGGGCTACGTTCTTAAAGGAAAACTTTCCAGAGAACATCTTTACTTTCATGAAATTGTAGACTATTTCCTTGCCTTGGTGTACATCTAACTCCAAGGTGTGCTAATGAGAGGTGACACATCTACTAAAACAATAAAGTAACTCTATGGTGCATTTACTCCATGGTATGCAATTATCCTTTTATGTAATTTACCTGACCAAAGGTCTTCTGGTTCACTGCCTTCTCCACATCACAATTAAATCCTTAAATGAATTGTAGAAAGAGAGAATTAAAAAGATATATGTAGATGTAGACTGGGGAATTCTGGGAGTTGAAGTCCACACATGCTGAGATTGAGGAACATTTCTGTAAAGTTGTAGGAAATGTTTAGTAAGAAGTGAAAATGGATAATATCAATGGAATTGTCCTCCGTACAAGAAACCATTACTGTCAGAGGCAACTAGTGTGAAGAAAACTACATAATAGTAGACTTTATCCTATTGCCTTTTTCTGTTTGCAGATGAAGACAAATGGGTAAAAAGGATGCCATATGCTTTCTCAGTGTGTGTGTGTGTGTGTGTGTGAAGCCAAGACTTTCCATCCGCTGATCTTAAGATCAGATGATTTTGCTTGTTCTTGTGTTTAATTGGAGATAAGCTGATCTGAATTCTTCTGTTTGGCACATGGGGCTGTAACAATCTTATTTCATAGGCATCTATAGCAATGGATGGGTGGTCATGATTCAAATCTGACTTGTAATTGCAACACAACACACTGCAACACAAGTAGGAAAGCACAGAGCTTGCACCATTATAATATGATCCACGTGTTGTCATTATGCTTCAGAATGAATTGTAATAATATAAAATAGAAATGGGTGGTGGGTGAAAAAGGAAAAAAAAACCCAATATCTCTCCCATCCCTTCTCCTTGCCTTCCAACTCCCAAATTTTAAAAAGCTTTGGTAGCCAGGGTGAACTGTAAAATGAAAATGCTACCACACCAAAATCCAATAACTGTCGGATACATTATTTCATTTGGTTGCATCCCAGATCTTAAGAGACTGTCACTGAACTCCAGTTTAGGCAAAGATTAAATAAAATCTGATCAAAGATTTATAGAATTCTGGACTGAAACTAAGCAGGGCGTGCCATGCCTGGAAAGGTTTCATTGTCAAAAGAGCCAGCTTCAAGTAGTGCATTTATCAATAGCGCCTGTAGCAATGGAGAAGATACTGCACCAGCATCTGAGGAGAAAAAGCTGCAAATTACCTGGAGTTTATCAATGGCCATAAAATGAATAGACCTATCATTGTGGAGTCATGCTTTATGGAATCAGGCTTGGTGATGATGGGGGAGGATGGGTTTTCAATTAGAAATGTTTCATTCTTAGCTTTCAAGGTCTAGTGGCTTCTAAGATCTAGAAGATCTGGCTCATGCAGTGCTGAGTGGACAGTTATTTTTAAAGCTGGTAAAGACTAAAAAAAAGAAAACTTGATTCTGCTGGGACAGAAGTATTTACAACAATATTCTTCTTTTTGTAACACCAGGTTATGGAACGTACAAAAGTGAGCTGCAATGCCAACATAGAATGGCTTTAACATTTTTGTTCATTTTTGTTGTGTATTTGTTCACTTTGTTGTGTCACAAATGATCTTTAGAATTATTGAAAACAGATCAAATAATAGAAACTAGTTATTTACTCTTTTGGCAATATATTCTTGTGTGACTTGAAGTGTCACATACACAAAGAGATGTGTTGATTTTGTTTCCTCTTTCAATCATAAGTTCAATGAGAGTGTTTTATGTAGGGATTGTTGAATTATAGTATGTCTGAATGAAAATGTGCAGCTTTGACATATGATTACTTCTCACTTCCTGCCCGAAGTCTCCAGTCTATTTTTTTTTAATTTATACCACTGTCATATCAAAGGACTCCTGGCAGTCTAAACAAATGAAAAGCATCCGAGTAAACATTCAGTAAATATCCATGGTGAAATTAACAATAATACAGGGCAGTAGATGGCATCATCTCAAATTATTCCTTAAACATTCTTCAAAAGAAGTTTTAACAAACTTCTGGAAAGCTAAAAGACAGGGGGATAACAATTCTGTGAGGGCGGCTATTCTATAAATTGGGGGTTGTTCTTGGGAAACATCCATGGGACTCATTAGACTCTGTCTGATGAAAGTTGCAACACAAGGAGCAACTAAAAAGGATGCATTTGGGGAAAGGGATTATGACTAGAAAATGTATTTTTGAAGGAATTGAGAAGATATAGGTTAAAATCAGAAATTCCGGGTCATCATAATGTAAAACCAACACTTTGAGTTGTGCCTGGAAATCCACTGAAAAGCAGTACAGGGCTTTTAGTGTAAAATCTTTGGGGAGCACATATGTTCCAGCAAATGGGCCACTGAATTTTGTATCAGTTTTAGTTTTTGAGTAGTCCTCAAGGGCAGTCCCACATGGAGTGCACACAGCAGTCCAAATGACAGTGAGTAACCACTGTCACCCAGTGATGGGTATGGTTTCTGAGACAACATCAAAAGGGAGAATGCTTGTTTAGGCAAGACTAACGGCAGGTTGCAATATTTATCTGACCTTGGTGAAAATCTAACCTGGATCTGACCTTTTTGGTATGGAATGGAAAATCATCAGCCTTAGATTAGATTGTGTATATCCCAGCACTGGTGACATTACCTTAAAAGCCAAAAATGAAAAGGATTTTCAAGCAATAATGTTCTTTGAAGTTGGCAATAAAAGTAAAGGAGCAATATGAAAAAAAATGGGACTAAAGTTACATAGCAATAGCACTTAGATTTATATAGCACTCCATAGTGCTTTATAGCACTTTCTGAATGGTTTACAAATGTCAGCATTTTGCACCCAATGATCTGGGTCTTTATTTTAGAAACCTTGGAAGAATGGAAGGCTGAGTCAACCTTGAGCCCCATCAAGATCAAACTCCTGGCTGTGGGCAGAGTCAGCCTTCAATGCTGCATTCTAATCACTGTCTCCTTACAGATAACAAAGATGATGATGATGATGATGATGATGATGATTTATTCGACTTGTATGCCGCCCTACTCCCTAAGGACTCAGGGTGGCGAACATTAAAAACAGAGCAAATTTACAATAAAAAACTATTAGCTAAAACAAGTCAAATACATTAAAACATTAAGAAAAGATTAAAAACCCTACCCCCGGTCATTCCAGGCTGGCCTGTTGAAACAACCAGGTCTTCAGGTCTCGGTGGAAGGAGCGGAGGTCAGAGACCAAGCTGAGATCCACGGGGAGCTGATTCCAGAGGGCAGGCACTCCCACGGAGAAGGTCCTAGCCCTGGGAACCACCAGCTGACAATGCCTGACCAACGGTATCCCAAGGAGGCCCCTCCTATGGGAGCGAACAGGGCGATCAGAAAGTGATGCTGGCAGGAGGCGTTCCCGCAAGTACCCTGGACCCAAGCCATTTAGGGCTTTGTAAGTTGTTACTAACACCTTGAAGGCAACCCGGGAGACAACTGGCAACCAATCAAACTAATGGTAAAATAAACCAATGAAGGTTGCAAAAGGATGGATAGTGTTTGATTTTTAGGATCAACCAATCACTTTCAAGTGTTATCTCTGGACTTAAAACAAGTTTCAAGTCCTTTTCTCTAAGGAATGGTTCTTGCTTATATCCTTATCAAGGACATCTTCCTTATTCTCTGCACCATGGTCCCACCTGTTAGAATGTCTAGCAAAGAGTCCTGAAACCCATTATTTCCAGATTTTGCGATCTGCCTGCCTTTTCCCATGAATCAGGCTACCCACCCTCCCTCGCTGAATGTACTTTCTGGAAATTATTAGAGACAAAATTGTTTTAGACAGCCTTCCCCTCAGCCATCTGATATCTGATGTCATCTTCTCATTCCTTTTTTTTTTATTGCTTTATTTTTGTTGTGCTTTGTTTGGCTGATTGTTGTTTCTAACCATTGCTATTTGTTTTGTTTTTGTTTGTTTGTTTGCTTTCTATGTGGCTGTGGAGATTTTATTTTGTTCTGTTCGTACTTTTTGTCAACCACTGAGAGTCGTTTTGGTTACAGCAGGGTAGAAATGGGTTTAATAAAAGAAAGAAATAACATCAGTTCTGAGTGCCGCTTTTGCGTTGTTTAAACAATGCTCAGGAGCACATGTATACAAATATAAAACTCTGCAGAAACAACACCTTGCCTCTAATTCTATATATGGCCATATCAAGATTATTTTAATGCAGTTATATGTTCTTTTCTTTGCACCAGGTAAACGTTTGCAGCACAGACAGCAGTAAAAAGTGGATATGGACTAACCTCTGTATAATAGTCAAATAAATCATTCGTAAACATAATTAGAGATTTGTAATTTATCAGTTGCCCTGTAGGAAAAAGAATCATACAAAACATATACAGAATTCTGATTAGACTACTCCACTGGAAGTTTCCCTAACTGTTCTTCCTTTGTTGTTTGATAAATTGCTTTCATAAAATATCTTCCTAACGCATTTACTAATTTTGTTATTATCTAATGTTATTCATTATCTGAACAAAGTAGACCAAATAACTGAATGAAACAAACCTATGTTTGTGCGTGCCATTGAGTTATTGTGTTGCAGGTTGTTCTGCCACACATCTTCAGCACTGGGATGCAATGAAACAAACAAAGCTAAGTTTTCAAGCAGACAGAATACAAATCCAAGGATTTGTCATGAGGTTCAAAAATATATTGCTAACAAACACAAGGAAATCTCTCATAGTGTCAGCTGTATCTATAGCAAATATTATATGTGAACTGAAGAGTGAGTCAGATTTGTTTATATAGATAGATAGATAGAGATATAGATAGATATAAATATATAAATATAAATCTGACTCACTCTTATACACACACACACACACACACACACACTGCTCAAGTAATGATTGTTTGAAGTTATGACAGACCTCCTCAGAGCTACTTAGAACCTCATTTCTAAGTTCCACTGTCCTTCTTCATGTTTACATGATTGCATTTTGTGCACTTGGCAACTGGCTCACATTTACAGCCATTTGCGGCATCCTGCATTCATGTGTCTGTGATTTAAGATACTTTTTACCAGAACCTGGAACTTCTAGTTTCCAGAAAAAAAAAACCATTGAGTACAATGGATTATATTAATGACTGCTGTGTTCAGTTAACAACTGCTGAAGGGCCTTGGTGGCTCAGGCTGTTAATTGCCTGCACTTAAGTTCCAGCTGCCTACAACTGCTGTAGGCTCGAATCCCACCAGGCTCAAGGTTGACTCAGCCTTCCATCCTCTCGGGGTAGGTAAATTGAGGACCCAAGATTGTTGGGGGCAATTAGCTGACCTTGTAAAAATGCCGCTGATGGGGAGGTCAAACAGAGCCATTCATGGTAATACATGCTTTCAGAAGGATGACATATTCTTAATATTCCAAATCTACCACAGTTCCCCCAAATTGCCTACTCATGAGTATACTACTTATGAGTAATAATATATATTCACTTACAAGTTCCATTGGATTCAGTGGATATTTTTCTGAGTTGGCAGGAATTGACCTGCTGAATAGCTCAGGAAACAGCTATTCATTTTGGTTGCTTCCAGCTCAATTTGATTGATCTAAAGAAGCTAACCAGAATTGGATCTAGTAAGTACCAGTACTCAGGTTATAAGTAAAAACATCCCAGGGCTAGAAAAAAGCATTTGTGAAACAAGAGAGTGTGGCAAAACTGAAGCCTCCCAGATGGCCTCAGCCAGGTTCACTTCTGGGTGCATTATTTGGAATGCTGACACAGTGATTTAAAAACAAAAACCTTACCTGAATGTGTGTAAAGAAGAGCAGGAAAAGCTGTGGATAGAATTAAATGTGTCATCAGCTTAGAGAACTTATGTTGCCACAAATGTTCCAAGTCAAGCCCCTCTTGAGATTCCTTGACACTTATCTGCCACCAATTTAGTACTGAATTTTTTTTATTAAAAAGTTTTTATTTTTTAAGACAAACATACAAACAAAAACATAAAAACATCTTCCATTTTATATTCGTACAGTGTGTCAGTTGGTTACAAATCTTTTGTGCTATGCTTTTGTAGTCATCACTCACAATTTATATAAACTTTCACATTGTCAAGCTAACATATGCTTATATATTTATCAGTTATTAATCATCCATGACCAAACTATTTATTCCATCATTTTATATGAGATATTCCAAATTTTTGTTAATATTTATATTATATTTTCATCCAATGGTTATATGTGTCTATATTATATTTTATATCAATCTGTTAAACTTCTATTACAGAATTATCTAATCTATTACATTACCATGTCTTTTTGTCCAATCATTGATAAAACAAATCCCATATCATATAAAATTGTTCTCTAATTTCAGATGTTAATTTACTCATTTCAGCACAGTCCATAATTTTCTTGATAACTTCCTCCTGCATAGGTATTTTATCATTTTTCCAATTCTTGGCAAATACATTCCTAGCTGCTGTTAAAACATATACAATAAAATATTTCAACTCTTTATTGTATATTTATGGTATAATTCCCAATAAAAAGATCTCTGGTTTAAAGTCTATGTGTGGTTTTATCATTTTTTCCAACCATGTGTGGATTTTAGTCCAGTATTTTTTTGCATCCAAACATGTCCACCACATATGGTAATATGAACCAGGTATCTGATGACATTTCCAACATTTATCTGATTTATTCTTAAACATTCTCGCAATTCTCATCAGGGGTAGATGCCACCTGTAAAACATCTTATACAAATTTTCTTTATATGCAGTTGACATTGTCATTTTATAATTTTGAGACCACAATTTTTGCCATTTCTCTAGATCAATCCCATATCCAAAATTTTTCCCCCAAGCAATCATCATTTCTTTAACTTGTTCTTCTTCCAATTTAAATTCTAATAAATGTCCATAAAGTTTTTAAATTACCTTTTCATCATTAGAATTCTAGAGAATGTCAGCTAGGCCAAATATGACTTATGGAACTTTACAGCAATCTGAGTTCAAGGGGATTTAGAGTGTGCATTTATCTGCAAATGTAGGCCTTTTTCTAGGCTTATGTGGTGGAAAATCATCCTTAAGACAGAGGTGTCAACAAGTGCTTTGTAATCACCCAAATGTGTGCAAATCATATTTTCTCCTTCAAATCCAAAACACTGAATGATCCATGTAGTTGATAACATATGAGGTTACTCTTTTCCCCTTAACTTTATCACACTCATTTGAAATTCTTGAAGATTATGTTTTTTAGTGCACTAGGGTATTCACTCAATGTAAATTCATTAGATTAGCATAAAAACCAAAGAAACAGAAGTAAAATCTCACAGTATGTGACCCATGTTTCTGTAAGGGATTACATTTCTCTACTCCTTCCCCTTCAAGAAGGCATCACTTATGTTCACATTTCTATGAAATGGAAATAAGTATATTGTTGAAAACATTTTAATTTTCCAACTGCTGGTGTCTTCAAGTTCACTTCCTTGACTTTACCAATGAGATTTGTGCCTCAAAAGAAAAGCTTCCTCTAAATTTGCAAAATATATTTCTTTTCCATGACATTTTCTTCCTTTAGAACACCTCCAGAAGGAAGCTGCTCAGGAGACAATGAGATTAAGAGGGGGAAAAGAGCCTATGAAATTGGCACTTTCCAAAATACCATCACAGAAAATCATCTTGGTTAAAAGCCCCCAAAAGGCCATTAGTAAAAAGGGGTGGGAAGTGAAACAGTGACATACAGGTGATGGGTATTTAAAATTTCAAATTACAAACTCTAGAAAGAATGCTGTCATTATATGCATCATTAACCATCTGTGGGTCTATAAGCAAATGCATGAATACAGTAGACCAGGAATAAAGGCAAATAAAATTGCCTTATAATAAAGCAGATCATTTAGCTCATCAGATCATTTATCTAGACTGACTCACAACAGCTGTCCAGACTCTCAGCATAGTCTCCCAAGTATCCTTTAATGAGGAGCTTCTTCATAATCAAGACTGATAGCAGAAAGAGGAAGAGCTGGAGCCAAATTTTTCTCCAGAAGGGGAAACAGTTGGAGATGAAGACTAGAAAATCAATCTTCTCCTCTTCCTCCTTCTCCATACCAGAAAGTGGTGAAGTGGTGTTATAAGAAAGATACAGTAGGCAGCTGATGTCAGGAACAGGAATGATCTAGTTATTAATCAGATTCTGGGGTAGGATACCCTCCTCATGGAGATTTCAGGGAGCTTATTGTCCTCTGTCATGGTTGCTCACAACAGGAAACTTAGTTCACTGCATATTGATTTTTTACCCTATGACTCCAAAACCATCTTACAAACTCTCCTTTTTACCTGCCTCTTTAGATTCAGCCATTGCTTGAAGAACTAGGACATGGCTACTGACACTAATGCTTAATAATCTGTTGTCTTCTCGATGCCTATTGCCTTTTTGACTGTTCTTAGTGCCAAACTAACATCTTCCCTGCCAGATGAATTTATAGCTGTTACAGCTATTAAAACAGTGCAAAAAAGACTTTAGCAGCTTTACTTGGGACTGTCTTGTCTATAAAACAAATACTCTACTACTGAACGATGGCCCTAAGGAGGTGTTAGAATTTGTGCCTTCTTTGGCGACAGTACATCAACCAAATTTACCACCTTGAGCTTTCTGAGTAAAAGAATGAATGTGAATATAATATCTAAACATGGACAAATTCACCAGCAATCAATCGCAAAAGGCAGTTTTACTTGGAACAACTTATATTCTGTGACGATACCTCTAACACTATCAAACATCGACATCTGTCTATCCCAGATCCTTGATAGATGGACATAAATGCCAAATGCAACCTGGCTAGCTCTGTGACAAACAATACTATATAAAATAATTGTCACAATGGGTAATTCTTCCAACTATAGCAATATTATTGACATAATTCAGGAGAAAGAACCCCATTATCTGGATCTGGAAGAACTTCAGTTTATAGACCATCTTTGTCTTTTGATAGATAGGAGTTGCAAGTTAGATTGCAAGAGACATAATGTACCCTAAGGGATGGGTAAGATAATGTATGTAACTTGAAAATATTGTTCTCCCACCACCAACTGGAAATAAAGCCAGATCTCTTGGATTTTGTGCTTACCTTTATATTTCTTCAAAGTATTTTCTCAGATTGCAATGAGTAGGAAGAGCAAAATAGTTAAAAGCCAAAGCTACAAATCAGGAAATTGTCTTCCATTGAGGATCTGTATGCTGTGCCAGCCAGAAGGAGGACTGAGAAAATATATATGGACTCCTCACATCCTATACACAAACTGTTTCAACTCATCCCATCTGGATGGCACTACAGGGCATTGCATATCAAAACAACTAGACACAGAGACAGTTCCACCCCCCATGCCATCACTCTGTTAAATACACAATTCCCACAGCACTGTTTTATTTACCCATGGTAGGAGGGCTATATTACTATTATACTTCTCATCTTTCCAGTGCTTATGCACTGGAAGCAAGTTCCTTGTGTATCCAATCACACCTGTCCAATAAAGAATAAGATTGTTATTTCATAAGCACATTATCTATGATACAGCTACGGTATAAGATAATGCATGTGAATAAATTGATATTGATAATGTTCATATAATAATAATAATTATTATATGATAATACATGTGAGTGAATGTGAATAATACAGCTATAGGGACCTGCATGTGAATAAATTCTATGAAAATAATTTCTGCTGCTGAAATGAATGAACTTGCATGTGTGTACAGTATGTGTGTGTGTGTGTATTACTATACACACACACCACACACACACACATATCTATCTATCTATCTATCTATCTATCTATCTATCTATCTATTCTTTAAACAGTTTCTTGAACAAGAAAGAACATTTGACATTTTTTCAAGATGTTGAGTTTGATTATGGCCTTTTCCAAAAGTGTAAAAGGAATTAAGATTTACTTCGGGGAAAACGTTCAACCTTCTTAAGAAAACAAATTGCGGTTTGATATGTTGAAAGAAAGATAATTTGAAATAAGGAAAATAATAAAAGTCAAGCTGTCTGTCATATATTTATGAAAGACAGCTTTCCTATTATTTTATTATATATCATTTATACACACACAGTGAGTACATGCTGCTAGAATAATGCAAACAATTTTGAGAAGTTTTCACATGGGAAATATTAGCAGCAACACTTTGCTGTAGATTTATAGAAGCATAAGCAGCAGAATAGAAAGATAAAGTTTAACAGACATGAAAAGTGCCTACAAAAACATGTCTTTAAAGAAAATAAATGCATTCTATAAACTTGAAAGATAAAAGATTTCTACATAACATTTCTGCTGAAAATTGTTTAAGCACCAATCTTTAATCAATAGTAGAATCAAAATTATTGTTGAGAAATAGGAAATCAGATGCTGTGGTTAAAACTGAAGAATGATATGCTAAAGACTGGCAATGAGTGAGTTCAGAATAAAAAGTAGATTTAATAATTTTCCATGTACAGTTAATTAACATTAACTATATAGTTAAATTCTTTTCTTTCCCATCACATATAAAATTATAATGTTGGAGTAAGTTTTGGATTCTTTTGTGTGAAGCTCATCTATAAAGCTTTCAGGAACTATGTATGGCCAAGGAGGACTTAGGTTTGTCTAGAGTCTGGACAAAAGGTGGACATCCCTATATTGATGAATTCTAACTCCAACTGATACTGTTAGAAACTGTGGTTTGGCATCTAGACAGCTACAAGTTCCTATCCCAGATTAGATGTTGGAATGTGTTTTAATGTATCAATGATCAGACAACGTGATCCAAAGAAAATGAGTCCAAATGTATAAGTTTGCATAGAGCTTCTCTTAATCTAAAGGAACAGTAATGAATTTCAACTCTGTAGGCGAGATATATTCCATAATCTCTGTTCATCAAGTTGACCACCTTTCCTTCTGTTTCTTTTCTTTTCCTCTTGATTTTGTCTCTCTTGATCCCATGTTTTTGTTTTTCAGTTTTTTTCCTGTGGATTAGTTGACCAGCAGTGGATCAATTGAACAATGACCTCATGGTTCAAATGAAAAAAGTCCTGTTTTTCTTAAGTTTTTTTTAGAGTGCACCAGGGAGAGAGGGAGGGGGAAGGAGAGGGGGAGGGAGAGAGAGATACCTTCATTTAGACAAAATTGATCCAAAGATAATATATTTATCCTAAAGACATGGATGTTCCCTAATCAGTTCTAGGATTTAAAAGCATATCTCAATTCTGTTATCTTCCAACTGAAGAGATCTCAACTTCTTTTCTGAAGAAGAGTCCAACATGGTCTGGGGTATGACATAGGCAACATTAGGTTCAAGCTGTTAAAAAGAAAATACATGCTAATGAAGAATGTCACTCAATTTTTTCACATTGAGAAATCCAATGCAATTGTCACTATACTCCAGTGAAAAATTCTGAATATCCTTCAACTATAGCTCTAGTTGGGAGAAAGTGAGAAGTGGCTATTGGTTAATCTGCACAGTTCGAGCCTGATTGTGTGGCCAGCCATTAAGGATGATCCAAACTATAGCTAATGAAAAATTCAATAGCCATGTGTTTATAAGAGCTACTTAGATCATTTTTTCTGTTCTTTTTTTATTGGCTGACTATTTCTTTCCTAGACCAAAGTAAGTTATTGGAACTAGCCTTTATTAGTTTTAAGATAGATTTTTGAGCCTCTGCTCACTGGATCACCAATAACAGCTAAGGGACTGATAAATATTAGGGACACAATTTTTCTGTGATAGCTCCATGTATTTGCAATTTTCAAGGCTGCACACACCCCATTGTGTTTGCTAGCCTTCCACAAAAATTTAAGCATAGTTTGTCCTGGTCTGTATATATGATATTTTTCCTCTGTTCTTCTCTTTCATTTAATATTTTTTTTCTTTTTATGAATTATTTATTGAATATTGCTTTTCATGTTCCGATGATGCATTTTGTACCTTTTAAGTTGTCCCTTCTTGAGCGTAAAAAGTGAATGGCTAATCCATTAAACCAAACTAAATGAATTTGTCTGTGCTTTTACATTAAAATAATTATTTGTCAAGGCAATTATTTGTAACCCCGGCCTCCCATTCCTGACTTTTATTATTTCCACTAATAACCATTGTCTTGCAGAAGTTGTTATCAATTGTTGAAGATATTGAAGACAAAACCTTTCTGGTTGAAAAATGAGATGGGACCATTCCTATTTCTGGAATTAAAGCTTTAGCCCAATAGACAAAATCCTTGTGAATTAGACAGCCTTGAATAGCAAATGGCAGCCCTAAGGACACAAAAGCCAGCTTACTCTCTTGGTAACAAAAGCTTGTGACAGACCTAAAGAGCAGCTTTCAAGCTGCTATCACAATGGCATCTGCCAAGCAACCAGATGCTTCTACTAGACAATTCCTTTTGCAACAAGGGAGGGGAAAACTGTCAGCAGTACTCAAATGTCACAGAAAGAGCAAAACAGAACAATGGTGCCAAGAAGGAATGAACGGTGGCTCAGTTTCATTTGATATGTGTAGCCTCAGTTTCTGCAAGGGTGGGATTGGATAGGGAAAGGAGAAGGCTGGCAAATCCTTCCACCATATATTCAGTCCTTGCTCCTTTCAGATATTTTTGCCCACAGGCCTAGTCTTGAATTGGATCTTGACTGGAGTGACAGCCATGTTCCATATCAGTTCCTTGCATTATAAACCATACCCATTATATGGAAAAGTTCCCCAGATCTTCTTTGACAGCTTCTGTTAGGATTCAAAGCCTCCTCCCTGAACCTCTACCAAGGTGTTACTACATACTACTGGCAATTACTGATCTATAGTCAAAGTTTAATAAAGTTTATTGGTTGTAAAGATATAACTAGTGTTGAAGTTATTTCTTAATTTACTCTGAAATGAGCACAGACTTGCATTGAAACTCAAGGACAGAGATGTTTAGCTCTTTTCCCCTTGCAGTAATTTAGATCTAGATTAGGGCATTGTGTATCAATTTCATCTTGTAAAGCATTATTAGGGATTTCATGCATCTGAAATGAAAGAAGAGTGGAAGGATCCTGCTTTTGACCCAGAATTTTATGCAAAATTCTTATTTACCCAGAATGCTGTGAATCAACACTGTCAATTAGCACAGGCAGTGTTGTGGTGAAATGGTCTAACAATTGTTATGATCTCTGCTTTAAAACTCTTGAACATCTGGATCAGAGGTGATATTCAGCAGGTTCTGACCAGTTCTGGAGAACCAGTAGCAGACGTTTTGAGTAGTTCGGAGAACCAGCAAATACCACTCTGACTGGCCCCACCCCCATCTATTCTCTCCTCCTGAGTCCCAGCTGATTAGCTGGGTCTTCTTTTGTTGCCCTGCACAGGAGAATGGAGTTGGAAAGCAAGTTAGTGGGGTGGGGAGAGAATGGAGATTTTACAGTATCCTTCCCCTGCTGTGCTCACCAAGCCACAAGCCCTCAGAACTGGTAGTAAATTTTTTTGAATCCCACCACTCTGGATCCGGCAAATTCACTCAGGAATCAATGAGTCCTTGCTACCAACAACTCTCTTTAGAAGAAGAGGGTTAGATCTTCCCAATTTTAACTACATCAATCAGTCTTTCCACAACAGCACCTGAAATAAATGGATCCTTAGAACATAGTGATGATGATGATGGTGTTAATGATGATGATATCCATTCAGTTGTGTCTGACTCTTTCACAATTCTATGGGCCAGTTCTCTCCACATCTTCAGATCTTGCATTACTTCTTTGAGTTGTTCTGTGTTCTGACTGGATGGTGTTCATTGTGTTATCTGATGGCCTAAGAGCTTCTACATGAGTGTAGGTATATGACCGTTATTGTACTTATAGAATAGATAGTATAATTGTTGTATTGTATCAGAGTTGAGTTGACGGTGAGTCAATTTGGAAATATTACTGTGTTTCTGTTCTTCAAAGACCTTGTTCTGCATTGCTTCATGATACTTGATCACTGGATAAAATTTTTGACTTACTGTATATGGGCTCCTACTTTGTTATTCTGCAGTCCAGGAATAAAAAAACCCCTAGTATTCTAAATTCCTGATTTGCTAAGGACAATCTTGTATTTCACAGATAAGCTACAATTATAGTTAACCTCGAATTCACTTCACGAAACAATATATGGGGCCTATTGCTGCATGCTACCACAATAATGCAGATGGGCTATTAGAGCAATATAATAATTGCAAAATCAGTAAAGCACTGTAACACTTAAATATAGGCAACTTTTCATACAGGATTTCTTAATCTTCAGAGGGTTCTTCCAAAAGTTTTGTTTCAATTATGCCAATAACTTTTTCATAGAAATTACTTTTTGAAGTCTTTATAATGAGTGATGGAGAATGGCTTGTGAAGTTTCAATTCTCCTGCCTTGCACTGTTCTCTAGAGACAGCAGAAAAGTGTAAATCTCATGAATCAATTCATTGGGACCGCCATATTTTATTCAAAGGTATTTCTTTGGAAAAAATGATTTGAATGAGATATTCAAATCATTTATTTCAGCTTTGTTTTTGAAGATATTGGGGGGTGGAAGACAATCTTTATGCAAGTGGATTTATTAGTCTGACATTGCAAGTAAAAAAACACACTTTATCTGCCAGGTACTTTAGGATACATTTTATTAAAGTTCATGAACATGTGATGTTTGTAAGTCAAAATCGTAGATGGTTGGGAAAGGCTGACATTTTCCTTTTAGCTTTTTAAAATCAAATAACATAAAAATGCCTTTTATAACTTTTCTTTTTACACAAGGGATAATAGCACTGATAGCCTCAGAATGAATATTAAATGTTTTATATCGATAATGCACACCATGCTGGTTGCTCTCAGGGTGATATGGCAAACATCAACCAGCTTCCAACAATGCAAGTAAGTAATAATTTGACAGAGCCAACCGAATTACAATTTTAACATTTCAGCAGACAATGAACAAGTTACTAACAAAAACATTTAAAAGAAAATTTTTAGGCAAATGAATTTGTCACATTTGTAGCTTCATTGCAATATGCCCATGGGCAAGAACTGACAATTTAATATGGATGGATTCATATATTGTGCTAAATTGTAATGTGGTTTCTTTGGTTTTCATTACTGGACTGTTTAAACCAGGAACTGGTATTCAATATATTGTATAAACCACATTTTTTATTCAACTAATAATGGTTAAAACAATGTCTACAGCAGGGTCTCCAACCTTGGCAACTTTAAGATTTCTGGACTTCAATTCCCAGAATTCCTCAGCCAGCTTTGCCGAGGTTGGAGACCTCTGATCTAAACAGGGGAGAAGGTTCTCACCATTGTGCTTCATAATCTCTGGCTTAGCATTATGTATAAACAAAATTACTTGTAATAATGGTTGATTAATGAAGAATATGCATCCAATCAACATCTTTTTTTCTTTACCAGCTTCATTTATTGTACTTGTAAGACTCTGGCAAATAATGCAGTTGACTCTAAACAAACCTGCAAGGTTAGTTGGAAAGAGAATTACAATTACAATCATGGATATGTATTTTTTAAATTACATTTATATAGCCCTTCTCCGAAGACTCAGGGCTTACAATTTTGGGCACAACCCAATGCACTCAGCAATAGCCTTCATTCCATTGTATATGCCTGCTTATTACTAAGCAGCATTTTTACAAGGTCAGCTAATTGCCCCAACAATCTTGGGTCCTCAATTTTACCTACCCGAGAGGATGGAAGGCTGAGTCAACCTTGAGCCTGGTGGGATTCAAGCCTACAGTAATTGTAGACAGCTGGATCTTAAGAGCAGGCATTTAATAGCCTGAGCCACCAAAGCTCTTTTAAATTAGTGCTGGGTACAAACATTATTCTTCCATCTACTATATGCATTCTGTCACTTCAGTGGAAGAGAACTACATGTGTAAATTACTTTAAAAGAGTAAAGGA
Source organism: Naja naja (assembly GCA_009733165.1). Taxonomy (NCBI): domain Eukaryota; kingdom Metazoa; phylum Chordata; class Lepidosauria; order Squamata; family Elapidae; genus Naja; species Naja naja. Next base: position 10,007,129 of record CM019161.1, read on the forward strand.
TCTGAGGTCATGGGCAGAGTGTGGTGTCCTTGTACTTTGGCAATATGGTGGCCACCTGTTGTAGGTGTAAATTGAATTTTCTTGTTGAACAATTATCTGTTCAACAGTTGGCAGCCTCCATAGTTACTTATTCAATCCAGTTACAAGGTACAATGATGTTAGGGTTGGAAAAATGGTTGAATTTCTTCTTCCTGGAGAAACCATCTCCACAGTTCCTCTGTTCAAAACTTTGATAGAGAATATCAAAAGGCTGCAGGCATTGACTTTTAATAGAGATTCCAGTTCACTTGTACTCAAGCCAGTTTTAGTAGTAGCATGACTTTGTCTCTGAGAGCGAAGAAAAGAAGCTGCTGTAATGATCTTCACTGGCAACCATCCATTTGGCTGCCTCAGGGGAAAAAGGGAGACAATTAAGCCCCTCAGTTGGACTGTAGATGAAGGCTTTAATCTTGAATGTAAATTTCAGAGGAGAAACCTTCTGGTTGCTTGCTCCAATGAACACAATATATTGGGATAATGATGCCTACATGTAACGGGGCTGCTTAGAGCCTGAGAAAAAAGAATGACTGTTTATAAAATATCACAAGCAGAGAATATTTATATTCTTCCTTTGCTAGGAAAATGGGTAAGCAGGGCTGCAGTCCATCAACAAACGGGTAGTAAGGAGATTTTAAAAAGTCTCACTGTTAAAACAAAACAAGTGATAAATTGGGGGATAAACTATATATCGAGTGGCTACTATTTCTGTGATTTAATTCTCTTTTCCTTTCAATAAGTCTTGTCTGGTTGCAAGAGGCTGCTAAGAACTGGAGATTACATTTCATCTGTACCAAAAATTTAGACATCAGAAAGAATCTCTGGCTGTTGAAATTCATCCTTGAGAGCGTTGTTGAATCTTGTAGAAATTTGCTTCTCTAGCATTTCAATTCAACCCAGAATTCCAACAGTTACACATGGCTACATTATTTCCTTACAGATATTCTTCAACTTGCTACTGTTTGTTTAGGGATCATTCACAGTTACAATGGCATTTAAAAAATTGACTTCAGCCAGTCCTCGCTCTTATGGCCATTGCAACATCCTCATGGTCATGTGGTCAGAATTCAGGTACTTGGCAACCAGCATGCATTTATGATGGTTGCAGCATCCTGGGGTTGTGTGATCACTGTTGGCAACCTTCCCAGTTGGCTCCCAACAACAAAGTCAAATCAGAGAAGCCGGATTTGCTTAACAGTTGCCTGATTCATTTAATAGCTGCAATGATTTGCTTAAGAAACATGACAAAAAAGCAATAAAATTGGGCATGATTCACTTAATGATGCCCTTGCTTAACAATGGAAATTGTGGTTGTGGTCATAGGTTGTGGACTTACTGATGTGTTCATTGGATGTTGCTCCAAGCTAAGAGAGGTTCTGAAAGTTATTTGTATGCAGATACAATGAATTTATTTTGAATGAACAAGTAAACTTGACCGCAGCATAATATGATACATTCCTGAATGATCTGAAACTGTCCTATTAAAAATAGCAGCTATGGCTCTGCTTCTTTATTGTTACATGAATCTGTGCAATCCACTGATTAATACAAGGTCCTTATTTTGCCCTTCTAGAAGCAGCAAACACAAACGTATATCAAATGAAAGAGGGTGGGAATGGAAAGAAACGTATTACGTTTCTGGCAATTTTGTCTTTTATTTATAACCTTTATGATCATGCCATAATTGATTCCAATGTGTAATTCAAACATGCAATTTTCTGCCTGTCTCTATATTTTAAATTTTTGTCACTTTGACATCTATCAGGAGGATTTTTTAAGGTAAAGTGGAGATAATCATTGCACAGATTTTTATTATAACTTCATGTGTTTGCATAAACCTTTAAAATTATTTCTTGCTCATTCATTTACCAAACAGATAATATTTATGACAGTTGTATTTCTTTTGCTTCACAACGATTAACAACCATAAATTTAAAATAACGATGATCAACAAGCAAGGAATAATTATACACATATGACTCCCCCTCCACCTTGCTTTCTTTTTTTCAAAGTAATTTTATGACTATTCCTTCTGGAAGAGGAAGGAGATGCAAATGAATGACATTAACTATTTAATTTAGGATGTTTATTTATGAGACCCTTTTCTGAAATAATGCAGAAAATAATTCTTTAGAGTCAAGGTAAATGCCAGTTTCCAAATGATAAAGGTTTCTATGTGGCTAGCAATGAACTATTTTATATGATTTTAAGAAACAAGGTGAGGTTGAGAGCAAGAATAAATAAAAATGAAATCAGACAGCTGTGAGGAAAGGAGAAATATTTATTGCCAAAAGGAAAGGGGTTTGCCTTAGGGATAGCTGTAGAGAAATGGGGTGCAACATTAGTTTTATAGGGGAGCTTGTCCTGGTTGTGGAAGTGTCTACATGCTGATTCTAGGATGATACTTGTAGGTATGTGTCAGCTATGATGTTTATTCTTGTGAACATGCAGTTCCTCTGGGAGATCAATTTAATTAATTCTATTTATGATTACAGACCTTATCCTTTGATATGTGGATTAGGTCTGGATAACTTATTTGAGAATGCTTGAGTAAACAATTTTTTCCCATTTGCTATTTTTATTTGATAAGTGTGATGACCCGGGGTGTGGCACAAAGGCAACACAGTCAGATAATCAGTAGGAGTCCCTTTATTAGCTCCAACCTTTAATGTCCTGCTTACCTTCTGGCTGAGAAAAAACTCACCCAGGAACAGCCTTTGGCTGCAGAGAATCAAGTCCAAAACATGGTCAACAAAGACTGTAACTATAAGTCCAATCAAGGCAAGATGAGGTAATTACTGCAGGGCAGTAATTACTGCAGGAAGAGAAGGAATTCTAGACATGAAGGAACAATAGTAATGCAACACAATTGGGGGATGCCAGGAATGCAGATAGCCAAAGTCAATACAAGATAAACTCACATTTGTTCTCAGCAGCTGCCACAGTCAGCATTCAGTTCTTTTATTTCATTCCCAGGTGTGGCTAATGAAGGGAATCAGGGTCCTTTCCTCCCCATAAGCCACCCAACTCGTGCTCCCTTCTCCATTCCTCCCTGGGTGCCCTAGGATGAAGAGGGATGGGCCTGGGTCTTCCTCTGTTTCGCTTTTATATCTCTTCCCTGCTTTGCCCAGCCAGACTTTGCCCTTCCCAGTTTCCTCCACCGCCAATGGAGCCACACCCTCACTCCCTGTCAGCTGTTCATCTTCCTCC